>JAJEJO010004321.1:107280-130813 GCA_020662805.1 Glaucomys volans | reverse complement strand
AAAGATAGCTAGCATAGAGGGAAGGGAGGGGTGGGGGTGGGTGGGGGGTAAAATTAATAACAATGTGTGACAGATACCATTGCCCTGTGTACATGCATGAATGCACAGATGGTGTGACTCTACTTTGTGTACAACCAGTGAAACAATAGCTGTACTCCATTTGTGTTCAATGAATCAATAAGTAAATAAAAAAAAAATAAAAAAAATAAATAAAAAAAAAATAAGTGTTGGTGAGGATGTGGGGAAAAAGTTAAGCTCATGTATTGCTGATGGGACTGCAAATTGGTACAATTACTCTGGAAAGCTCAGAAAACTTGGAATGGAACCACCATTTGACCCAGCTATCCCACTCCTCAGTTTATACGCAAAGGATATAAAATCAGCATACTACAGTGATACAGCCACATCAATGTTTATAGCAGCTCAATTCACCATAGTTAAATATGGAAACAACCTAGATGCCCTTCAACAGATGAATGGATAAAGAAAATGTGGTATAAATACCACAATGGAACATACTCAGCCTTAAAGAAGAATGAAATTATGGCATTTGCATGTAAATGCATGGAGCTGGAGAATATCATGCTAAGCGAAATAAGCCAATCACCCCCCAAAACAAAGACTGATTGTTTTCTCTGATATGTGGATGCTGATCCACAATAAGGGTTGGGGGCTAGGGAAGAATAGGGTCACTTTGGATTAGACAGAGGGGAGTAAAGGGAGGGGAGTGGATATGGGGGTAGGAAGGATAATATAATGAATTGGACATTACTACCCTATATGCATATATGATTACACGACTGGTGTGATTGTACAACATGTACAACCAGAAGAATGAGAAGTTATACTCCATTTATGCATAATGTGTCAAAATACATCCTACTGTCATGTATAACTAGATGGAACAAATAAAAATATTACAAAAATAGAATTACCCAATGATTCAGCTATACCACTTGTAGGTATAAATCCAAAAGGAAATGAAGTCAGCATACAAAAGAGATACCGTACATCTATCTTTATTGTGGCACTGTTCACAATAGCCAAGTTACGCAATCAGCCTAGGGGCCTGTCAACAGATAAATGGATCAAGAAAATGTTGTATGTATACACAATAGAGTTCTAGTCATCCATAAAGAAGGAAATCTTGACATTTTCAAGGAAAAAAAATGGAATAGGAAGTTCCATTGTTAAGTTCACTTAACATTCCATAATGGCAAATATCTCATGTTTTCTCTCATATGCGAAAACTTAATGATGGGGGGCTGGGGTTGTGGTTTAGTGGTAGAGCACTTGCCTAGCATGTGGGAGGCACTGGTTCAATCCTCAGCACCACATATAAATAAATAAATTAAATAAAGGTATTGTGTCCATCTACAACTAAAAAAATTTAAAAAAAATACTTAATGATGACCTGAAAGTAGAAGAGCAACTAGTAGCAAAGGGGACAAGTAAGGCATGGTGAGGGGGAAAGGGAAGAGATGAAGACAGGATGGTAGGGAGAATGGCTCTAAAACATGAAAGATACATTTATGAATATATGGTAAATTCCATTCATTTATACAATTAATACAATGCTTTTTTAAAAAATAAAGATACATTAAAAAGAATTAGTAGAGCTCGATACCTCTGTCATCTTTCTATCTGAAGAGTTATTAGAACAGTCTTTTGTCCTAATTATGCTGTTCTGAGCAGCCTACCTGATAATTTGCTCTAGGAAATGACTAATCACCCTTCATTCCAGGCGTCATGCACTCTCACAGCACTTGGTTTCCCCTTACAGTTTCTGGAAAGCGTAACAGAAAGAGTAAATATCAGACAGGAAGTCAGTAGAAAGTATTCAATGTTGAAAGTTGCCACTGTCTCTCATATGACCTTCAACAGATACTTCCTTTATCTGTAGAATGAAGGGATTAGAACCCAGTCTAAAGTTCTGTGGACCTGAGGATCACTTCCAGCTTGGACAAATTACTTTGGAATTCTATATTCAGGCAACACCAGGCAGAATGAAAGTGTAGCTGTCATGCCACTTTTTTGCGTCCATGTCAAGTTTTCAAATCAGCTACATGGTTCAGCATGCGTGATTTTTGGTTCTTTTGACTGCTCCATGGCCCACATGGAGGGTGGTCCATCCCTCCTCAGTCAGTCCCTGCTGAGATGACTCAGGAAGGAAGGAGAAGGTACCTGACTGTAGAGGCAATTAGTTATCTGTGAAGTTATTGAGATATCTCTACCCCATATGCTTTGTCCCCTGGAACAGATGGGTGGGTGGGAAAACCACGGTGACACCATTTCTGAAATGAAAATAGACAATTAAAAAATGGAATCTTTGTCAGAAGAGAAGGGATGGTGGTCCCATGTTTATGTTTTTAAGTATGCTATTTCTGAATCTCATTATAATATGTCTGGTATTTTATAAGCTAGAAAGAAAATAAAAATAAAATTTCATTTACCACTGATGTATAGTAGCTACCTCTTTAAATAAACCTGCACCAGCTAGGCACAGTGGCGCACACCTGTAATCCCAGTGACTTGGGAGGTTGAGGCAGGAGGATCATGAGTTCAAAGTCAGCCTCAGCAATTTAGCGAGGTCCTAAGCAACTTAGTGAGACTCTGTCTCTAAATAAAGAAGAGCTGGGGATGTTGCTCAGTGGTTCAAAATCCCTGGGTTCAATCCTGCATATATATATATATGTGTGTGTGTGTGTGTGTGTGTGTGTGTGTGTGTGTGTGTAGCTCATATAATGTGTAGCTCAAAATGTGTAGCTCATAAATTCCTAGGCTTACTACCAAGCTGCACGCACGTGGATCTGACACAAAAGTGTACACCAGGGCTGGGAATTTGGCTCAGTGTTAGAGTGCTTGCCTAGATTGCTCAAGGCCTGAGGTTCAATCCCCAGCACCACATTAAAAAAAGTTCACACCAATAATTTTGACAACTGAATTCCAAGATAGACCACTATCCAAGTCCCAGACAGGCCACTGAATGTGACAGATACATTGCAAAGGCTTTAAAAATGGTACAACACTGAAAGCCCACCCCACAGAGATCTAGTCAGAACTTGTAGCCCAAACTGAAACAAGTAGATTGTCTGTTAAAACTAAAATGTTTCTGTAGATTTAAACAAGGTCCAGAGACTCAAAATGTCCAAGATAGAACTCAAAACTATTCAGCCTATGTTGAACTAGGAAAATCTCAACTTCCATGAAAAGAGACAAATCTTGAACTGAATGAAACTACAGAACATCTCAGACAAATAGAATAATAAAGACAAACAAAATAGAATTCTTATAAGTGAAAATACAAAAATCAATTTTAAAAGATTCACCTAGATAGATTTACTTAGTAGTAAAATGAAAAAAAGAGTATGGTGCAGAATAAATATCTAAAGAAATCATTATTGAAAAAAACCCAAATTAACAACAACAACAAAAAGATAAAACTTATAGATACAAGAAGCTCAGTAAATTGTAAACAGGGTAAGTCCAAAGAAATATGGACCTAAACACATCATCAAACTGCTGGAAACTGCCTTATGGTAAGTTCTAATATTGAGTAGTATGATTTCTCCAACATTTTGTTTATTTTCCATATTATTTGTCTACTCTATTTCCTTTTCTTTCCATGAAATTTTAGAATCAGATTATCTACACATATCAAAACCCTCCTGGAATTTTGATTTAAGATTCATTATATCAAAACATACATTGGTTTGGCTAGAATTGACAACTTTGCTATGTTTAATCTGTCAATACATGAGCATGGTTATTTCTCCATTATTTAGGTCGTCTTTGATTTTTTTCTGCATTCTTTTTTTTTTTTTTTGTATTGGGGATTGAACCCAGGACACTCCACCACTGAGCCACATCCTCAGCCCTATTTTGTATTTTATTTAGAGACAGGGTCTCACTGAGTTGCTTAGGACCTCGCTAAGTTGCTGAGGCTGGCTTTAAACTCACAATCCTCCTGCCTCAGCCTCCCAAGTGCTGGGATTACAAGTGTGCACCACCGCACCCAGCTGCATTTTTAAATTTGTTCTAATTAGTTATATATGACAGTAGAATGGATTTTGACACATTATGCATAAATGGAGTATAACTTCCCATTCTTCTGGTTGTACATGATGTAGAATCACACAGGTCATGTAATCATATATGTACATAGGGTCATAACATCCAATTAATTCTACTGTCCTTTCTACCCCCATACCCTCTCCCCTCCCTTCACTCCCCTCTGTATAATCCAAAGTGACTCTATTCTTCCCTAGCCCTTGCCCCACTTATTATGAATTAGCATCTGCATATCAGAGAAAACATTAGGCCTTTGGGTTTGGGGGATTGGCTTATTTCACTTAGCATGATGTTCTCTATCTCCACATATGTACCTGCAAATGCCATAATTTCATTCTTCTTTAAGGCTGAGTAATATTCCATTGTGTATATATATCACATTTTCTTTATTCATTTATCTGTTGAAGGGCATCTAGGTTGGTTCCATAGTTTAGCTATTGTGAATTGAGCTGCTATAAACATTGATGTGGCTGCATCACTGTACTATGCTGATCTTAAGTTCTTTGGATACAAACCGAGGAGTGAGATGACTGGGTCAAATGGTGGTTCCGTTCCAAGTTTGTTAAGGAATCTCCATACTGCTTTCCATAATGGTTGCGCCAATTTGCAGTCCCACCAACAATGTATGGGTGTACTTTTTCCTCACATCCTCAAGATTCTATGAATGATTTATTAGATTTATACCTAATTAGTTTATCTTTGGAAGTATTATAAATGGTATTTTATTTTAATTATTTAATGTTAATATAGACAAATATAACTTATTTTTTTGTGTAGACTTCATATTCTGTGACCTCACTGAAGTCTCTCACTAACCCTAGGAATTTACTAATAGATGTCTTGGGATTTTCAAAATCATGTTTATGTTGGGTACAGTGGTGCACACCTATAATCTCAGTGGATCAGAAGGCTGAGAAGGGAGGGTCACAAGTTTGAAGCCAGCTTCAGCATCTTAACAAGGCCCTAAGCAACTTGGAGAGATCCTGTCCCAAAGTAAAAAATAAAAACAACTGGCAATGTGGCTCAGCAGTTAAACATCTCTGTGTTCAATCCTAGTACCAAAAAAAAAAAAGAAGAAGAAGAAAAAGAAAATCATGCTTTCAAATGGAGATAATTTTATTACCTTCTTTTAAATTTGTAAGCCTTTTATATCTTTCTCTTTTCTTATTTCACCAGCCAGAATTCCCAGTACAATGATGGATAGGAGTGGTAAGAGTAACATTCATGGGGCTGGGGTTGTGGCTCAGTGGTAGAGTGCTTACCTAGCATGTGTGAGGCACTGGGTTCGAATCTCAGCACCACATATAAATAAATGAATAAAATAAAGGTCTATCAACATCTAAAAAATAAAAAAAGAGTAACATTCATGCTTGTTTCCAAATATTTGGAGAAAAGCATTCAATCTTTTCATCATTAAATATGATGTTGCTGCAGGGTTTTTTTGTAAATGCCTTTCATTGGATTGAGGATGTTCCTTCTATTCCTAGTTCACTAAGAGTTTTAATCATAAAAGTCAAATTTTGTTTAAAAATATTTTGGATCTATTGATGAGCTCATTGGATGGATTCTCTTCTTTAGTTTGTTGATAGAATAGATTGATAACTTTTGAATAATGAAACAGTCTTGCAGTCCTGGAATAAACACCATGATTGTTCATGATTTATTAGCCTTTTTATGTTGCTGGATTAGATTAGCTGATATTTTATTGAGGATTTTTCATCTATGTTCGTAGGGAATATTTTTCTGTATACACACACACACACACACACACACACACACACAATTACCTGGTTTAAGGATCACGATAATCCTGGCCTCAAAAAGTGTGTTGGGAAGTGTTCCCTCTTCTCTTTCCTGAAAGGGGTTGTATAGAATCAATGTCATTCTGCTTGGTACAGTAGCACCTGACTATAATCCCAGTGAATTGGGAGACTGAGGCAGGAGGATCACAAGTTTGAGGCCAGCCTCAGCAACTTAGTGAGGCCCTAAGCAAATTAGCAACATCATATCTCAAATAAAAAAATAAAAAGGGCTGAGATGTGCCTCAGTGGCTAAGAGCCCCTGGGTTCAATCCCCAGCACCAGAGAGAGAGAGAAAGAAAGAGAGAGAGAGAGAGAGAGAGAGAGAGAGAGAGAGAGAGAAAGAGAAATTGGTATTATTCCTTCTTGAAATAGTTGGTAGAATCCTCCAGTGACATCATCTAAACCCAGAGATTATTTTTTCAAAAAAAATTTAATTAGAGATTCAATTTATTTCATAGTTATAAAACTATTCAGGTTATCTATTTCTTTTTGAGTGTGATTTGGTAGTCTATGATTTGTAAGGAATTGATCCATTTTATCTAAATTGCTGAATGCATGTGTTATAGAGTAGTTCACAGTACACGTTGTTGTTCCTTTATTGTCTGTGGGGTCTGTAGTGATATATCTTCTTTCATTCCTTATGGCAGTTATTTGCACTTGTCTACTCTTCTTTGTCAGTAGTGCTAAAGGTTGCTAAATTTTGTGAATCCGAAAGTAACCAGCTTTTACTTCAATCAATTTTTCTCTATAGATTTTCTGTTTTCCGTTTTATCAGTTTGTGCTCCTTATTCTTTCCTTCTGCTTTTTTGGGAGGTTTATTTTTCTCTTCTTTTACTAGTTTCTCTCTTTTTTTTTTTTTTTTAATGCGGTGCTGGGGATTGAACCCAGGGCCTTGCGCTTGTGAGGCAGGCACTCTACCAACTGAGTTACATCCCCAGCCCTTTTACTAGTTTCTTAAGGAACAAGCTTAGATGATTGATTTGAAACATCTTTTCTTTTTAATTTAGTGCACTAAATTTCCACCTAAGCACTGCATACATCCTACAATTTTTTATATATTGTGTTACCATTTTCAGTTGGATCAAAATATGCTCTAGATTGCCCTGAGGCTTCCTCTTTGACCTATGGATTATTAGGAGTGTGTTATTTCATTTATGAATGACTGGAGATTTTCCTGACATCTTTCTGTTATTGATTTCCAGTTAAAGTCTACCATAGTCAGATAATTTACTTTGAAATTTTTTAATTGTTTTGATTTGTTAAAGAATGTTTTATGTCCCAGTATGTGGGCTTATCTCAAAGAATTTTGACTTCAAAGTAGTTTTTAGTTTATGGATTCATGAGTGTTACAAAGACTGCAAAGTTGTAACTACAAAAATAAGGTCAGGGGAAGGTAAATTTGAGTACTTGAATAAAATGAAACTGTATCTGTGAAAGCCTATCAAACACACCTCAAAAATCCCTTCATGAAACAGAATACTTTGTATGAATACTATGTAACTTATATCACCATGCCTAAACACCATAGTACTTTCCTTTTTAAAATATATGATTGCAAATTGCGGAGGATCTTGTGAAGCTTTTAAGTCAAAACTCCTAGCCATTGAGACTCAAGGAAAATTGATTCCAACTATCTACCCAAAGAAAATCTGACGATATATGCCAATCTCACAGAAACCCTTTGCTTAACTCTTACCCATGTTGCTGAATAGAAAATATGTTTAATTCATCTCCTGTCCATGTTTCTTTGCCTTTGGAATGAAACATGTTATACCTCCTACCTAGGGTTCTCTAAGGAGGCAGAGTGGCTAGAAGCAACCTAAGTTCAAGTTTTGACTTTACCTTTCACTGGGTCTATGGAATTGACTAAGCTCCTTGGCATCTTCAAGATTCCACTTCCCCTTCTAGAAAGTGGGGACAATAGTAGTACCTGTATCATATGGTTTTGTGAGAAGTAAATAGGACAAAAAACAATGCTCAAAGAATAGTTCCTGATACATAAGTACTCAGTAAATTGTTGGTGATAATGATGTTCATGATCTTATCCATACCCTGTAAGTTCAGAAGCTGTATCAAGAGTCTCAAGACTTTGGTCTGATGATTCATATATATCTGCACAATGACTCAAGGGTTCAAAGGACAGAAACAAGAATGAAAATATAAATAAAAGGTGAAGGTCAGGAGCTGAAACAATAGAAACCTGTGAGATTACCCTTATATCTACTGCTCATAATCCCTTGGTAATCCAGAGCAGTTTTAAGGTTCAATGTCAAGGCATTCACTACACATACATAAATCATTGTCTAGAGGATAAATGAAAAGGCTAACATTGGTGCTTTTCTTACAAATGTTCATGGTTGGTGCCAGGCATAGTGGTACATGCTGGTGATTCCAATGATTCAGGAGGCTGAGGCAAGAGGATTGCAAGTTGAAGACCCTGTTTCAAAATAAAAAAATGGAAAAATTGGGAATATAGTGCAGTGATAAAGTGCCCCTGGGTTCATTCCCCAGTATCAAAAAATTTTTCATGGGTAGACATGAGGAAGACCAACTTTTTTGATTTTTAAATATTTTATAGAATATTGGCAAATTATAATTATTTATACTTCTGTGATACAAAGTTATGGTATATATATACATATATAATATGAAATTATTGAATTGAGCTCATTAACCTATTATCACCTCAAATACTTGTCATCAATTCCTCCTGATAAAACATTGTACCTTTGGACCAACACTTTGACATGTTCCCCACTCACCAGCCTCTGGTAACCATCACTCTGCTCTGTTTCTATAAGTTCAATTGTTTTAGATTCCACATATGAGGGAGACCCTGAAGTACTTGTCTTTTTGTGCCTGGATTATTTCACTTAACATAATAATCTCCACATTATCATAAATGACAAGATTTCATTCTTTTTATGGATGAACAGTACTCTATTGTGCATAAGTGCTACATTTTCCTTTATCCACTAATCAGTTGGTGAATACTTAGGTTTATTCCATAAGTTGGTTATTGTGAATAGTGCTGCAATAAACATGAGGATGTATGTATCCCTTCAATATATTGATTTTATTTATTTATTTATTTATTTATTTTTTGGAACCAGGGATTGAACTCAGGGACACTCGGCCACTGAGTCACATCCCCAGCCCTATTTTGTCAATATATTGATTTTAAATCCTTTAGATATATAACCCAGAAGTGGGATTGTTAGACCATATAGTAGTTCTATTTTTAGTTTTTTGAGAAACTTCCATACAATTTTCCTAATGGCTGGGTTAATTTATATTCCTACCAACAGTGAGCAAGGGCTCTCTTTTCTCCACATCCTTGCCAACAGGTATATTTCATTTTTTTGAAAATAGCCATTTTTAACAGGTGTAATGTGGTATCTCATTGAAATTTCAATTTGCAATAAAAAAATTTGGGTATATAGGATCACATCAAGTCAAAAGCTTCTGTACAGCAAAGGAAACAATCAACAGAGTGGAGAAGCAACCTTGGGGACCAGGAGAAAATATTTGCAGACATACATCTGATAAGGATACATAAGGAAGTCAAACAGTTGAGTTCTTTGGCCTCAACCAGTTCCTCAAATTGCTATCACTTCAAAAGAAAGAGCCAAGAATATAGGACTATTATGGGAACCAAAGAGACTGGGCTGCTGAGATTCAACAGAACTTTCATCTCCAACTTCAAAAGGCTCCATTAATCTCCTAAACATCCATCTAGGTTTTAGGGAGAAGAAATGGAGAGCTTTGAACATAAATTCTCTGCTCCTACCTATTGCTCCCAGTGACACTAGAGACAGAAATAAACAGTCTCACAGAAGACTTAGAAGAAACTCTCAGTGCCCAGAGAATGGAAGCGGGTAAAGGGGAGAGTTTATGTCATGACAGGAATATGGATGTGGGATCTCTGAACCAAGTGTGTAGGACAATGCCTGAGCCTCTGTTTTCTGTGATGTGTGAACAGTAATATTAGATTGCATCCTCTGTATCCCATGTGGAAATTCTCTCGCCTACATCCAACTGGATTCTAAATGATCTATAACACCTGTATCATATGGTTTTATGAAAAATAAAGACACATCCTTCTATGAGCATAAATATAATGCTCATAGAATTATGAACTTGTAAAATACAAAAATAATGACTTATCGATAATGTATAACTCTTCTTTATGGTTGTACTGAGCTTAAACATCTGACCATCAGCAGTGTATATTACCAAGTGCTCAGCTCTAGGTCTAGTGACATTCAGAACCTTAAAACTCTCAGATGAGAAGCAAAAGATCCCTGGTCACTCTACAGTTTTTACAGATGGACTTTTCCTATTTATGTCTGTAAGTGCTTATCTAAGTGCAACCAAGTCTCAGGGTAGCAGGGATAATTCTTATTTTCCTCTGCCCCTGGAGAGCCAGGCTTAAAATCATTGCCAGTGATCCAGAGACCTCAAGGAAGAAAAGGAAACAGTGTAGAGATTGTTTGCAGTGTGGTCTCACACTCACCTGTTATCACAATCACCTGGAAGTGCATATTAAAGATAGAGATTCCTTAGTTTTACCCCAGACCTAATGAACCAGAACCTGTAGGTTGGAGCCCATGGAACTGCATTAAGCTCCTCCAAGTGCCCTTGATGTTCACCAACCTTTGGTAATCGCTAGCTTAGTGCAAACTTATCCCCCAAACAAGGATAAATCTCCTAAGTGTACACAGTATTCTGCCATGGAATACTGCCCTAAGTGGGGCAGTCTTCATCCATCAACCAAAAACATTTCATTATACAGACCAGAGCCTTTCAATGACCTCAGTTTTATTTTTCTAAAATAGAGATAATAATAATAACTACCTCTTATGGACTGAAGAGAAAACGACATACATGAACAAAACTTCACACGATTCCTAGCACATGGTCAAACATTGAGTACATTTTAGTAACTATGATGAAATATTCAACCTCCTAATGAACACTTCCAATTCTTGTGTATCCATATTACTTCATTTCCTGACACCACCTCCCACCTGGCAATTTATACTCAAGACAAATAAAATCAACTGGAGTTTCCTTATACACCATGTTCCCTTTTATCTCTGTTGCTTATGTTCTTTCTTTGTCTTGGACAACTACAGGATGCAGTTCCTTTATTTACAAAATTCAAATTAGAACTTCAAGTCCTAACTTATTCACATTTTCTCTGAGAAGCTATTACTGGACCCCTAGTTCTAAGTTAGGAGCCTCCCAAGCCCCCTTTATTCTTTCAGCACCTTGAACTATTTACCTGTTTACCTGTCTGTCTTTCCCTGATTAGAGGGTAAGCTCTTCAAAGTCATAGGCAGTGGGTTTTTGCGGTTGTTTCTTTAGTTGTTGTTTGTTGTCAGTAGCAAAGCATACAGAAAAGTGCAAAGAACAATACTGTAATCACCCAGGTATCACTTTTACTTTGTCGTTTTCTATTTCCTTCAAAAATAATTTATGAAAACTCTGTTCATTGTTGCAGAATAGAATATTATAGGTAAAGCCAAAAGCCCCCTGATCTCTATCAGGTCTATCATTTCTCTACTTTTCTGAACATAACCAAATACTAGTATGAATTTGATCCACATCCTTCTAGTCTTTTTTATGCATTTATAGATATATCTGTGCCTATAAATAAAGTGGACAGTATTGGCTTGTGTACCTTTTCCCAAATGTCATACATCCATATGCATCATTCTGCCACTTGCTTCTTTCACTTGAAAATTTTTTTGAAATGTTGATATAAGTATATAGTTAATTTTCTATTATTGGTGTAAAATAATCTATTATATGGATGTACTCCCATTTAATTTAACCATATCCCTATTGTTGGACATTTAGGTTGTTTCCAAGATTTTTCTATCACAAAAGAAGTTATGATGAATGTGCTTTACTACATGTCTCTTTGTGTATGTGTGAGTGTTTCTCCAACAAAGAGACCTAGAAGTAAAACTGCCTGATTGGAAAGTATGTGAATTTTTAGTTTCAATAGCAACTGAGAAAATTGCTCTGTAATGTAACTGCAATGACTTTTACTCCCATCAGCAATGTTCAAGAGTTCTCATTTCCCTTCTGTCCTTACTAACACTTGCTATTTTTAACACTTTTAAATTTTGGCAATATTATCAGAAAAGAGATATGCCATTTCTTTTGACTGTTTTATTCATCTTTATATCTCCAGTTCCTAGCAAGTACTTGGCACATGCTGATTGCTTGATAAATATTTGCTTAGCTTTGATTTTGATAACATCACATCTATGTTGCAGCCTTGGCCTACGGATACTTCAGGACCCAAGTAGGTGCCTTCTTTTCATCGGGAACCATAGAAAAATTCCAGTTTCCTCACCTGTAGACAAACCCATGAAGGAAAGATAAGGGGTGAAATGCAGGTGATGTCATTTTCTTTAAAGATTTGTCATTTCCTACAATGTCATTCAGTGAATGATGCTTGATTTCCACATCAATCATCCTTTACAATTTAATCCTGTTAGGGTCTGACTCCTTCCACGTGGAAATTAAGAACACATCTGTAAAGATAACAGGAATGGAAAGCAATGTATTTTTCTCCTAGGAACTCTTTTGTACCAGTGGGATGGAGACAGGTATAGAAGTAGTATAGCTTTCTAATGGTCTCTAGTGGTCTCTCTAGTTTAACTCATGACACGTATTCACAAAAATCTGTTTCTGCCAGGCGTGGTGGCACACACTTGTAATCCCAGCAACTCGGGAAGCTAAGGTAGGAGGATCACAAGTTCGAAACCAGCCTCAGCAATTTAGCAAGACCCAAGGTAACTTAGCAAGACCCTGTCTCTAAATAAAATATAAAAGGACTGGGGATGTGGGGATGTGGCTCAGTGGTTAAGTGCCACTGGGTTCAGTCCCCAGTACCAAAAAAAAAAAAAAAATCTGTTTCCCTTTCGTTCTGGGAATACATCTAGACCAAATTTTCCTGTCCCCTATAGTTAGTTGTGCTCATATGACTCGGTTTTGCCCAACAGAATATGGACCAAAGTGATATATTTCTCCAGTCCTGACTTCCCATATAGTATCTTCCATTTTCTTTTCTCCTTCCACTTGGCTGGAATGAATACAAACCCTAAAGGAACCTTGAGAGTGTCATGTTAAAGATGGAATTGCCAGAAGATGAAAGGAACCTGGGTCTCTGAATCACCGTTTGGAGAAGTAATGTGTGTATGAAGGAAATGTTATTGCTTTAAGTAACTGAGATTTCAGGGTTCATCAAGCACACACTCTAACCAATACAATGCAATGCCTAGAATATTTGGCAAGCTTTTTCAGAAACACAAATAATTTAGCACTTACTGTCCTCAACTAAGGATATTTCATATTATTTGGGGACAAGAGGTAGAATATGCAGTGTAGCTGTTAGAATAATTCTTTTTTTTTTTTTTTTTTTTTTTTTTTTTTTGCAATACTGGGGATTGAACCCAGGGCCTTGTGCTTGCGAGGCAGGCACTCTACCAACTGAGCTATATCCCCAGCCCTAGAATAATTCTTAATCTCACAAGATGGAAGATGACTATAACAAAGCACCATCAAAATATCGACCAATGTAGATGCTATACAACAACCATTAAGAAAAATCACAAGACTCCAGGGCTAGAATGAACATCATTCATATAAGGAAAGAAAACTTATGTAATCAACTCTGGTGACCATCAAATTATAAAATGAAAGAAAAAGACATTACTAGCAAGTCTCCACTACAACTGTTAAGTATGAATTTATTTTGATAGCATCAGACATGAAGAATCTTCAGAGAACTGACACTGCAGTTCTTAACAGAAAGCCTCTAGGCTGCTAAAGTAGCTAGAAACTGCAATACTGCAGCTTCCATCTGAAGGCTGAAGATGCAGGAGAGAGAAAAAGACAGATATAAAAAAACAGCTAGGAATGTGGTATGTGGAAGAAAGAATGGTAAATGCAAATATGGAAACTGCTAATTCAAATAACACTAAACTATCTGAATTAACAATCAAACTTTTCATATTTACATTAAGATTTCATTTGCTCCCATTTTTTAGTGACATTGTTTTTATTCTGGAAGTTCCTTATCTATGAAAGCTTTCCTGACAAGTCAGGATCTGTGTGATTCTCTGTATAGGGATGGTTCCTGATACAGTATAGACATATTGGAGATGAAATGAATGACAGGGACAAAATATTAAGCAAAATCCTAGGGAAGGTACTTTTGTAGGAGCCCCACAAAGCAGGAGAGAGAGTTACCACATAATATTTGGGTCTTTGCAACAATAAAGTCATCCAGACATCCATCAAACAAATTTTTACTTTGTACTTCCTCTGTGCCCGTAACTATGGAGTAGAAAAGAACTACACACTCCTTAACCTCAAGGGTTGTAAAGCAGAGACACAAGACAGTTGGCACCTAAAATACAGTATAATCAGAACTCTGACTGATGAAAGGAAGGGCAGGGTGCTATGGGAACAAAGAAAAGAGGCTCTGACCCAGCTTCAGGACACAGAATAGATTTTCCAGAAGATATTCATTGAATACCCACTGTATGTCAGGCCCTATGCTAGCTGCTAGAGTTGGAGATGCCTGAGACACTTGTTCCTGTTCTAGGAGCTCTAGGAGCTTATGGGGACACAAGGGAGACTCATGGACCAATAATACCAAGGCAGTGGAAATACTCTGAACTGAATGTGTGTTGTGGGAACATGAAGGAAGGAGCTGCTAGCTCTGAATGAGCCTAGCCTAGCTCTCCTAAGTCAACTCCACCAACTGCACAGCTACAACAGAGCAAGTGGCTTTACATGGCAATGGCCCAGTGTACCCAGGATAAAGACTCCCTCTTCCCAAGACTTCCTGGAGGTGAAGTAATCCAGTCCGAAAGGAAACAGCAGTGATTTCTGAGCTCCTATTCATCTCAATGGGATGCCATTCCCCAAGGAAATTGATTCACACCATTAAGCCCCAAATGCTTTTTCCCTTTTCCTCCCAAACTGGGTTATTTATTCTTCATTTAGGACACCAGATTTATGGTTAAGGGCCCAAAATAAACAGTTCTGCTTATTATATCTTATAGCTCATAGAGGACAAAATCTCAAAAGGACTCACTGTATGAAAAGTTCAGAGTATCTATTGGACCAGTCTCTAGGGAACTCAATGATGCTCTCCACTGGACATGATAAAAAGACTCATGAATTTCAAACCAGAAAGCCAGAGAACCAGAGAGCTTGAAGGAGTCTTAGACATATGTAATTTATGTTAGTCCCTTAATTTTACAGATAGCAAACTGAGGGAAAGGGAACTGCTCAAAACCTCGCAGGTGGCTAGTAGGAGAATTGGAACTGCAATCTGGGCTTCTCAACTGCTTTTGAAAACATAAGATTCCGGCTAATGTCAGAACAGTAAATCCCCTAAGACAGTAAAAGATTTCCTAAGAGAAAGAAAATGGAGAGTTTTAAGATCCCAGCTGACCCACCCCACATGAAATCTGCCCCCTTCCAGTACTGCCCCTAGAAAATTAAAGGGGTTTGAACTCATTAAAGGAACTTCAGATTTCCTTACATTCCTCCCTCACCACCCCCTCCCCACCCCATTAACAACCATGAACATCTCCACCTTAGAGGGAAAAAAGAACAACAGCATTTTCTTGCTCTCTTTGGGAGCAATACTGTTTGCTTACACTGAAGCACCATATGTAAGGAACAAGACAGACATGTCCTAAAATTAGGAGAAGCAGCCCTACTTTTAGGGGTACTACTACCGATGGGTCATACACCAACAAATGCAGATGGATTCACTGAGTTCCTTTCAGAGAATAAATTAAGTACAACTCCCAAGTAAGAGTCTCTCCAACTTCAGAGGAACTATGCTACACCACGGAATAGACAGGGAAAGGTCAATCCATCCTGAACAGCAGTAGGGGAGAAGTAGAAAGCACCTGTGGTGAACAGACAGCACTAAAGTGAGCAAACAATCTCAGTGGCTCAGGAGGCTGAGGCAGGAGGATTGCAAGTTTGAGGCCAGCCTCAGCAACTTAGCCAGACCCTGTCTCAAAATAAAAAATAAAAAGTGCTGGGGATATAACTCAGTGGCAAAGCACCCCTGGGACCAATCCCCAGTATTGCACCCAAAAAAGTGAGCAAACAAAAAGGTACAGGGATGAGGCATGGCCTGATCCTCCTGCCATGAGCCCCAGCCACCTTTTGGAGGTTATCAGAAAATGGAGAATAGGAACTAGAACATTTCTAACCTGAAAAATAAAAGTAAGGACAATCACATCTCCAGTGTTTCTTCCCTCTCCCTTTCTAGTCCCTGAAATAAGAAGTGTCCAGGCCTGGATACCAAATAATACCTTTCTAAGGCAGGGAAAATTTGCCACATTGAAATGACAGAGCCCTCAAAGAAATCTATACAGATAGATTCTGTCAAACATGACTTCAAAACCAACTGTTATTACTAGTCAAAGTGTCTCAGTAAACCTTGTAAGCAATTGAGTTGAGTGCTGCTCTTATCTTACTTGCAATTCAAACAGAAGGGAATTACATGTCTCTTATTGATACACTTGTCCTACTTCCAAATTCAGCCAGTATCATACAAGGAAAAAGATGAAAGGCTAGGGATCAATGAGAAAATAATTTATCTTCATAAAACAAAGGTCTTAGAGGACCCTTCAAGATGAAATTTACACAGATGTTTTGGGACTCCTTTTCACCTAGATGAGAGAAAATGGTTTTGAAAGCACTGTGCTTAGTTGATTTGTAGCCACCCTAATGCAGACCCCAGGACTGCAATTACATATTGCCTCATATTCGGGGACTGTGGGAAACAGACCTTCCCCTGAGATTGGTAGATGGGGTTCACAATAAAATGCCATGATTAACTCAAAGTTCTTCCACCAAGAGAGACCAAGGAAATCACAGTTCTCTCATCCTTCATGCAGGCATAAGAAAGCTATTACAAATCTGATACCACTCAGCCTATGATAGTGAAAGTGAGTGAAACTCTAGAAAAGTTCAATGACTTGATAAAATGCTTTGTTTTCCTAGTTTGCTTAGGCCAGTATGCTAATGAAGCAGAAGATGAGAGATCATTTTCTTTTCTATAGGCTAGAAGTTAATGGCTTTGAAGCAGCAGGGATAGGTCTCAGATAGACCAAGCACTTATACCAGGTGAGTATAAATTTTTAGGAGCTTGGAAAGCTTCAAGTACTTTCAAGTGCTTTCAAGCATATTAGTCCTGCTTTACACAAAGCATAATAAGTTTGGTGGATACTAGAGAAAAAATAATGTTGTTAATTCAAGCAGCTTGGAAGTGAATCATCCACTCCAACAATTCAGATTGATTTAATATCCTTTGGACAGGATGACTCAGTCCTTTCCTGAAGGCTAATGAATAATCAGCATTTAGGCCCTATTCACACTCCTCTTTGATTCTGCCTGGACAAAACAAGCCCATGTTTTCCTGTGCTCCAGCCAGAAATACTGGCCTTAAGTGATTGTGCCTCCTGGGGAAGTTGGGGTGGGTGGCGGTGCTTAGCTATTACATAACATCCAGGGCTCCAAACTCCTTCTTCCCTAAACATATCAACTCTCTTTGCTAATTGATATTATCTAGGGAAGATGGTAAAGATGAGGTCAGTGTGAAAAAAAAAATTCAAATCATAGGATGCTTTAGGAGAAGGACAGTTTTATTACTTTCAAATGACAATGACTCAAACTGGACTCAAAATACCTCAGAGAAGTGTTGTCCCAGAATGACTCTGAGAGACCTATTTAATGAGCAATTAGGAATTATTTGCAATTGATAGATCATTTATAAATTGAAGGGGAGCATTTAATCTAAACTAGTTTAAAGACGTAAGGGTAGCCAGCACCCCTTGGCACATGCCTATAATCCCAGTGACTAGGGAGGCTGAGGCAGGAGGAGTGCAAGTTTAAGGCCAGTCTTGGCAACTTAGCAAGGTCCTAAGCAACTTAGCCAGACTGTCTCAAAATAAAAATTAAAAAAAAAAATTAAAAGGGCTGGGGTTGTGGTTTAGTTTTTAAGTGCCTGGGTTTAATCCCTGGTTAAAAAAAAAAAGATTTAAGGTCAGTAAACAGTCCTATTTAAAACCAAGGTTAAACTTTCAAGAAAGAAATGCTTTACTAATATTGGCAAAATAGAGACAAACGTTGAAGTGGAGTGATGGGTACATGGAGGTTTATTATGCTATGCTCTCTATTTTTGAGTATGTTCAACAGTTTCCAAAACTAAGTCTTTTTTAAAGACCTTGCTGAACAAATTAACTTTCAGGTCATCCCTCTGAATTATTACTAATTTGAAATTACTAGTTTTAATATTAGAGCTTTGACTCTATTAAATTTTCTTTATCAAAGCTCTGAGATCCTTAAACTTACTTTCCCAAATTCAGCCTGCTTATATTCAAGCTAGAGGTAAGGCTAATAGGGACCCTACAGAGTCAAAACTTGTTCTGCTCTAGTGAAAATATCAAGGGAACCATGAGAAAAGGGAAAAGAGAAGATATTGGGCCAGGAGATGAAGGGCAAGCTTTGAAAGCCAAAGCCTGTTTTGATGGCATCACCTGCTGTCACTTTTCCACTTTGAGAGAGATTTGTGATGGAGAGAAACTGTCCTACATTCTCTCTCTTACCTCAGTTCTGTCCACCACCTTCATAAGTAGGCCACTTTCTCCTTGCCAAAATAAGCTTAGCTAGATGGAGAACCCATGAGAGATGGTGGCTTTGGTCCTTTGCTTTACCAGAATGAGGGAAAGACTTTTCTGGCTCTGGAGCATCTTACACACTGGGACAATTCTTTGTCAGCACATTTCTCATTTGCATTTGTTCTATAGAACATCTCAAAGCAGCTTAGAGGGGCTGGGCAGTAGAGGTTAGAAATTCTTTATTTTAATTTTTCATTTTACCGAGAGGCTATTTCCAGGTAAGAAGCAATGACTCCTAGAAGCAAATTTCACTCTTCCCATGGCAAAATAAACTAAATTCAAGAAGGAAGATATACTACAAAGTATATTCCATACAAGTCATGCAGTACATTAGGCTTTTTCAAGACTTCTGAACTGTAGGGTATGGGAAAAAAAGAAAAGGAAAGGTTGGCTAAATTGTCTTTTGCAGTTAGTCATTTGTAGCATCTAACACATTTACAAACTACCCTTGTCTCCATGGAGATAGCTAGCCCTAGCAACTATCTAAACATTAAACTGTAAGATATTATAGATAAGCATCAGGGACATAGGGGAAAACTATAGGTAAAAAGAAAAAGATGTCCAACCATCTCAGACTATAGTCTTACCATGATACCGTGGGATGCTATGATCTTGCCTTATTATGTTTTATTTTTTTGTAGCAATGAATTGAACCTTGTGGCACTCTACCATTAAGCTACATCCCCAGTCCTTTTTTTATTATTTATTCATTTATTTTTAATTTTAAGACAGGGTCTCGCTTAGTAGTTGTGGCTGGCCTCAGACTTGAGATCCTCCTGCCTTGACCTCCTGAGTCACTGGGACTACAGGTGTGTGACATCATGCTGGGCACATTTTTATTCTTATTCCCATTGGATGAATTTTCTTCCCTTTAAACGAAGAGGATTCTAAGGCTGAAAGTCTCCACAGGATTAAATTGACTTGATGTTTATGAGAGAAATTATATTAAAAGAAGCCTTAAATGTGCACTAGGCCAAATTACCTTTGAGACTGGTGCCAAACAATTTTTTTGATGACTTCTTTGCTACTCATTCCTAAAGCTTACTAAGTGGCAGGTAATGTGGTAGGCAGTGGTAAAATGTTACCTTAAAAGTTTCAAGATGCTTTCATAAGTACATTGGACCTGCTCACAAAAATAATATAAAATAATATAAGAATTGACCACATTTTTCAGATAAGGAAATTAAGACTGGTAAATGGAAACACTTGTCCAAGATAACACAGCAACAATTATAGATCCAGAATTTGAAGTCTGCTCTCCTGAAACCAAATCAAATTTTAGTTTTAATTATGCAACACCCTAACATTCAAAGGCCAGGTATAATACTCCACAGTGTGGTACATACCTAGGACGTATTAAGTTACCTGACTCACATGTCCCCACTTTGTACTCTAGCTGTGAATTCAAAGCCATAACACTTCTTGCTAGTTTTCAGTTTGTGAAATTTTATCAAGCTGAATTTTTAGTATATGTACATTCCTCTGTGTGTGTGTGTGTGTGTGTGTGTGTGTGTGTATATATATTTTTTTTTTTTTGGCAGTCCTGGGGATTGAACCGAGGGCCTTGTGCTTGTGAGGCAAGTACTCTACCAACTGAGCTATATATCCCCAGCCCTGTATGTGTATATATTATATCTCAATAAAAAAATTAAAACAATTATTTTATCACTATCCTGAAAATGAAAATGTGCTTTCCCACATGGATTAGTCTTCCAGGCTTGTGGGCACCATGCATTCTGCCTTTAATGTCCTGGGTCAAAAAGGTATGGTTACTGACCCAGAAATCCTCTTGGAGTTGTTTCCAAACTACTGCCTGCTGCCTTAAATCTCAGTACCCCCCCATCTCACCTCCCACTATAAAGTTAGCAAATCACTAAAGCCTTTGCTGTCCTAACTTATTCTGGGCCAACAGGGAAAGAATGTTCTCACTGGTTCCCTGTACACTAGACCCTGTGTTACCCCCAAACTGCAGTTCATTTTTAAAGAGCATGTAGTTCAGACTCAGCAACTATAATTGCTGTTTTTCATTGTCATACCAAAATCAGCAATCTAACAGCCCTGTGTAGAGTCTTCCCAAATGACCAGTCACGGCATGACTTGCCTTGTAAGCACAAGGTCCTGGGTTCAATCCCCAGCACCACAAAAAAAAAAAATGGCCATGGCAGTCAAAACTGACTTTCTCATACAGCACCCATCTCCAGAGGCAAAACACCGTGTGCTTATATAGCTAAACTGCAATTTGAGGAGAACAGCATAAGGTAGAACAGTCTAAGTATCCTCATCCCATGATTTCCTCTAATGAATTATTTATCCTATTGTTTGCACAAGATCTGTGCTCAGCCACTTATAACCCTATACCCATAGCTGTTACTCTTTCCAACTAAGCTTATATACAAACTCGTGTTCTTTAACGTTATGCCTTGGATATCTAACATCAATCAATCAGAGGTGGCATATGAACTGAACGCATTTACTGTCCCAGTTTTAGACTTTTCTCTCCCAAGTTTCCTCACCCATATGACTTCTTTCATGTGGAAAATATTTCTTATCAGGGTAATACAGAGAAAACATGCATCACTGTCTTTTCTAGAGAGAGATAAGCCAAGACTCAAAGAATGAAGTGATTTTCTCAAAAGAACATTGGCAATTAGGATTTGGCAGCATTTGTCCCTGAGACTGTTACCAGCAACCCAACCCAGGGACCCTGCCTGGATCCCTGCTGACTGGTCTCTGCCACCCACCTGCATAAGAAATAGACAAAAGATGGGAAAGTGAACAGTGAACTTCATGCAGTTTGATCATCTGCAAGAGGAAGTGCCTCTTGTTTTAAGGGGAGGAAGTGGGGGTTCTAAATTTAGTCTATTTCAATGCAATAGGAATAAAGTTGTATAGAAGTGGAAAAATGGCACCAAGTCTTTGCCTATGAGGAGCCAGTAGATACATGACAACTATTTCAGTTTTCTTTACCCTTCTGCTGACTAGGGAAGCTGATGTGAGAGAGTCCAGGGATGGAGGCCAACCCATAGATTTCCTCTTAACCACCTTTCAGTATTCAATATTTAGTCAATACCAAGCAGAAAGAAGGTTGAATCTAGAAATAGCAATTCGAATAAAGAGGGCACTAGTATACCAAAGTGATGAAATCTCTAAGGTCTGAACTGCCAATGCCCAAATCACTGGGTCATTTTAGCAAAATAATAGTGTTGGTTATTGAATAGCTGGCTTGGTAATGAACATTAGTCTAGGCCACAGAGTGAATAGACACAGAAATAAGTCAAATATTAAAGATGGATTATTCTATTAGAGATGAGAATACTGAGGCCTAACCTCAAGCAGCTATTTAATGAAAGAACTAGGATTAACATTGGCTTAGGACCAGACTTCCTTAATGTGACCCCCAGAGTGCAAGAAATAAAAGCAAGAATCAATAAATGGGATGAATTCAAACTAAAAAGCTTTTTCTCAGCAAAGGATACAATCAATAATGTGAAAAGAGAGCCTACAGAGTGGGAGAAAATCTTTCCCACACACACTTCAGACAGAGCACTGATCTCCAAAATTTATAAAGAATTTAAAAAATTTACACCAAAAATACAAGAACCCAATCAATAAATGGGCTGAGGAACTGGGCAGACACTTAACAAAAGATGATATACAGGTGATCAACATCTCTAGTAATTAGAGAAATGCAAATTAAAACCACCCCAAGATTTCATTTAACTATGGCTATTATCAAGAACCCAAGCAATAATAAGTGTTGGTGTCGATGTGGGGAAAAAGGCACACTCATACATTGCTGGTGGAGTTGCAAATTGGTGCAGCCACTCTGGAAAGCAGTATGGGGATTCCTTAGAAAACTTGGAATGGACCCACCATTTGACTCAGCTATCCCACTCCTCAGTTTATACCCAAAGGTCTTAAAATCAGCATACTACAGTGATGCAGCCACATCAATGTTCATAGTTGCTCAATTTACAATAGCCAGATTGTGGAACCAACCTAGATGCCCTTCAATTGATGAATGGATAAAGAAACTGTGGTATATATATACAATGGAATATTATTCAGCCTTAAAGAAGAATGACATTTTGGTATTTGCTGGTAAATGGATGGCGTTAAAGAATATCATGCTTAGTGAAATATGCCAATCTCAAAAAACCAAAGACCAAATGTTTTCTCTGATAAGTGGATGATGATACATAATGGGGTGGGGGTGGGGGTGGCAGGTGGGGCAAGAGAAGAATGGAGGAACTTTGGATGGTGTAGAGGAAAATGGGGCCGGAGGGGGTGGGGGAAGGAAAGATAATAGACTGAGACAGACATCATTACCCTACGTATATGAAAGATCACATGAATCGTGTGAATCTACATCATGCACAACCATAGAAATGAAAAATTGTACCCCATTTGTGTACAATAAATCAAAATGCAGTCTGTAAAAATAAAAATTACAAAAACCAACTAGGATTAGACTTAGGTCACATGACTCCTAGTCTAGTGCCCTTTGCACTTCATTAACTGGATCTACCCCTATCATATCCCCAGCCCTTTTTCATATTTTAATTAGAGACAGGGTCTTGCTAAGTTGCTGAGGCCCTCTTTGAACTTGGGATCCTCTTGCCTCAGCTTCCAGAGCCGCTGAAATTACAGGCTTGTGTCACCATGCCTGACTAAAAGTTATTAAATTGGACTTGACTTTGACAAATTATGTAATCTGCATGCCACAACTTCTCCATTTGTTCTTTTTTTTGGTACTGGGGATTGAACCCAGGGGCACTCCACCACTGAGCCACATCCCCAGCCCTATTTTGTATTTTATTTAGAGACAGGGTCTCACTGAGTTGCTTAGGGCCTCGCTAAGTTTCTGAGGCTGGCTTTGAACTCGTGATCCTCCTGCCTCAGCCTCCCAAGTGCTGGGAATAC
>JAJEJO010004321.1:90265-107085 GCA_020662805.1 Glaucomys volans | reverse complement strand
TATTTAGAGACAGGGTCTCACTGAGTTGCTTAGGGCCTCGCTAAGTTTCTGAGGCTGGCTTTGAACTCGTGATCCTCCTGCCTCAGCCTCCCAAGTGCTGGGAATACAGGCATGCGCCATAGCGCCCAACTCCATTTGTTCTTGAATCATATACCATAGTAACATAGCTTTCAAGTATCTCTGAACACTTCAAACTATAAGGATATTCTCTTAACTCTCACTTTCCCCATATTTACTTGGTCATCACAGCCTGTGAATTGGGTTAAAAAGCAATTCTAGTGTCTTTTAGATTAGACTAATTCATCAAACTCCTGACCATTCATTCTTCCTACCTCCTATTTCTCCCACCAAGGTAGTATCTAAAAAACCAACTTGGTTATGTCACACTTCTATTAACTTTTTCCTCTGTGATGAAGTCCAAACCCTCTCTTTAAAAAAAAAAAAGAAGAAGAAGAAGAAGAGGACTGGGGCTATAGCTCAGTTGGTAGAGTGCTTGCCTCCAAAGAACAAGGCCATGAGTTCAATCCCCAGCACTGCAAAAAAAAAAAAAAAAAAAGGAGGTGGAGGAAGGAGAAATTGTATAATTTTGCTAGCAAAGGAGAATACACAACGGACTCTTGTCCCAGAGGCTGTGATTCTCACTGCTATGGTTGTAGGGTGTGACAATGGGCTTTTTATTTTATTTAATTTTATTTTGGTACCGGGGATTGAACCCAGGGGCACTCCACCAACTGAGCCACATCCCCAGCCCTATTTTGTATTTTATTTAGAGACAGGGTCTCACTGAGTTGCTTAGGGCCTCGCTAAGTTGCTGAGGCTGGCTTTGAACTCGTGATCCTCCTGCCTCAGCCTCCCAAGTGCTGGGATTACAGGCGTGCGCCACCACACCGGGCACAGTGGGCTTTTTAAAAGATATTTTTAGTTGTAGATGGAAATGACTTTATTTTTTTTTTTAAATGAGATGCTGAGGATTGAACCAGTGCCTCACTCGGGCTAGGCAAGCACTACTACCACTGAGCCACAACCCCAGCCCAACACTGAGTTTTTAAAGAGGGGGGATACAAAGGCTAAGCTCCAGGTGTGCCCTATCAGGAGTCTAATTTATGCTTAACTTTGATAGACAGCCCTTGCTAGTGCCAGCCTAAAGCCAAAGAGCAGAGATGGTCTAGGAAAGAAAGGAAGTTCATTGTGGTCCCCCTACCCCCTTGTAAATTTTCATTCTTGAAACAACTTTGCAGATCTCAAGAATGGCAGTTGATAAGCATGAACCCAATCCTGTTCATTAGGTACCTAAATGAGAATTTTCAAAGGGATATACAGTGGTTCCATAGATCTCAGTCCTTAGACCGCCAACTCCATAGCTGTGGACCCAAGGTGAGGCAGAACATCATGGCATAAGGAGGAAAGCAGCTCAGGAGATGGCAACAAGGAATCTTTAGCATGACAAATATAACTCTGAACCAGGCATAGTGGTGCATACCTGCAATCCCAGCAGTTCAGGAGACTGAAACAGGACAATCTCAAGTTGAAGGCCAGCAACTTAAAGGAGGCCCTGTTTCAAAATTTAAAAAAGAAGAAAGAAAAGCCTTAATGAGGCCCTGTAACAAAAGCGGGGAGAGCTGGGTTAAATCCCCAGTACAAAACAAAAACCAACCAAACAACAACAACAAAAACAATCTGTACTCTGCCTGGCTGTCATATACTTCTTATACAACTTTATCTCCCATCACTGCCCCAGTAGCCTCTCCCCTATGCAGACAATGCTCTGGGCACCTTGAATTTCTTAGCATCCTCTAAGCACAATATGTTGCCTAATGCCCTTTTAATTTGTACAACCTATTCCCTCAACCTGACACACTCACCCCTATCATTCCTCTTCTAAAAGTTCCTATTTGTCCTTTAAGACTCAAATCTCACACATCTTGTGGATGTGTACATCCACAAGAAATTAATTTTATAAATAACAATGGGTAAATGACAGAAAGATCAATACAGGGAAGGCAGCAGGGGTGGGGAGAGGGAAGGGGAAGGAGAGGTACTGGGGACTGAATTAGAACAAGATCTATCCCATGCTCTTATGTCAAAATGGATTCTGCTGTCATGTATAACTAAGAAGAACCAATAAAAAAAAAGACTCTTTTGTGAAATAAATGTTCCTTAAGTTTTCATGAAGATTTCTTCCTTTTATTCCCATAGCATCCTGGGCACCCAATTATCATTGTACCTATGTTACTTGTGATGACCATTCTATATTGTCAGTTTGTCTTTCTCTTTCTCCTGAGCATTTTGAAGGGAATACCACATCATTTCCAGTTTTGTATCCTAAATATATAGCACAGTGCCTGGCCCAGAGTGCTGCTAAATAAGTGTTTGTTATGTAAATGAGTGGCCATTGATGATCAACAAGTAGCCACCCTTAGGCTCCTTTGATTCCTCCAGTCTTTATTTGAAGGTTTTATCTAAAGATTTGGGGAATTTAAACTTAGAAAAAAGAAAAGTCTGTCTTTCTTTGAGAGCTGTTGACCATTTGTGGATGTGAGAAAAGACAATTGACCAGCAAAGTCTATTTTTCAGTCTTACGGCAGCCATGAATTTCTCTTTGTACCACACCACTTATAATTTTACATACATCAACTATATTACCTAAAAGAATTTATTTTCCCCTTTCCCCCTTATCCCTTTCCCCTTAACTTTATCCCTGCACCAAGGGCTGATTTTCATTGCTGTGTTGAAGGAAACTGCCAACCCATTACGCAATTTACACCAGAATGCTGATAATAAAATAAGACCTTCTCCAAGGTCATTCATATACTGTCTGATATCTGGGAAAGTGCTGAGAGAAAAATAGGTAGATAACTCAATCTGTCATGTGGATCTAAGGAGACTGTACAAATACCTCATTTCCATAACAACATTGTACTTGGTGTCCCAACATAATAAATGAATGTGCTATGACTGAAGACTAAACAGAGGCTAATGGTAAATGCATTAATTAGCGACCTGTTTACACTTCTCCTGGGAAGGATAGCCATTTGTTACAGCTGCTGTCATGTAAGAATACTGACTGCCTTTGGGTCCTCACTCTGGGAATGCATATAAATTTGTGAGATTCTCCCACATTATCATTTGCTGACAGGCATTAATGACACTAATGAAGGCAGAAGAGCTTGATTCAAACACACAAATGATTAGAGCTGATAATAGATATGTGAACAGGGCCCTCATTAATGAATTTATTAATGATGCAGAGATGGAAGTTTAAAAAGGGGTGTCTAGACATATATTTATAGCACTTCCGCCTCCTTCAATCAAAGATAATACTTCTATCTCTTTGATTTATCCACCTTTTAGTTACATACCTAAGAAAGCAGAATATTCATATTCTGGTAAGAGAATTCCAGAGAAAAGAGAATAGATCCAGCTCTATTAAGTTAATGATAATCACGAATGAGAAAAGTGTCCGAAATCAAAAGATCACCAGCTCTTGTTTTAGGAAATGTGTTATGATGGATGCAAATTAGAGGGTTTATTTGGAGCAGAAGGAGCATTTACTAATCATGCACAAACCTAGTTGATATCTTCTACTTTAGAAAAAGAGGAGTGTAGTATTACCAATTTGCCTCCCATATTATTGATTTCTTAGATAACTATACCCTTGACAAATATCACATTATAATGAAGGAAACAGCACATGTTGATAACACATTTTATTATCTTTTTTGTTAGGTTTGAACAGCCAAATCTTTCTATTTCTTAATCAAGAAAGGACAACAGCAGGAGACTGAGACAAGAGGACTGTGAGTTCAAAGCCAGCCTCAGCAACGTAGGGAGATCCTGTTTCAAAATTAAAAAAAAAAGACGGGGATGTGGCTCAGTGGTTACAAGCCCCTGGGTTCAATCCCTGTTACAGAGAGAGAGAGAGAGAGAGAGAGAGAGAGAGAGAGGAAAGACAAGAGAATGTCATTGTTTTCACAGGGTCATACCTTGTAATCATTCAACTGTTTGCACTAAGAAATCAGTAGATAGGTTTTATTAGAAACATAAATACAGAATGTAAAAACTGGTCGGGGCAAACAATTAAAAAGACAACTGGTTTGTTCAGTGCAGGAAACAATTAACAAAGTCAATCACATGATTAAATTAGTTTTTCACTAATTATTTCACTGAAGAGACCCATCACTTCAAGTAAAGTCCTCAGATCAGGGGTCCTGAGTAAGTATAATCATATTAAACAGAGAACAGTATTACAGAAGTTCTACCAAGTTGCATTACCAAAGTGAGAATCCCAAAGGTGAAATGATACATGTAGCTATGTATTCTGAGGACTGACAGAGAAGGAGATCTCTGCCGTCTTTTCCAAATGCTCTTAAAACATCAAAAAATGTATAATGCCACATAAGGGCCCCAGAGTGAAAACAGAGAGATTATATTTTTAAGAGAATGATTACACATTTAAGCAGTTAGACTTTTTAGGGTCTGTTTTAATAGGAATATGATTTGAATTAAAAGGAAAATGAAGCTGTAACACAAGAGGCCTAACACTAGCCCTGAGGTTGGTCTCAGAACTAAGAGACAGATGGCTTCCTGTTGCCTCTCAGAAGCTTTTATGTTTTGAGCATGTTGATTATTTCATTCTGCTAAGATTCTGAATGCTCTATGATCACATGATCAGGCAGTCCCTTCAGACACCATGCAGGATATGGATAGTTTCCAGCTGCCTCTTGTTGCCTTTATGTTACAGATCCATATTTTAAAATCATAATTGGGACTGTATTCAGGGTCCTGTTGCCTCTAGGCCCAAAGAGTGACAAATCAACAGGCAGTATTAAGGGTTCAGCTATAATTTGGTGCTGGTGCTCAGAACCAGGAGATCTACTTCAGCAGATCACCAAGGCTACAGAGCAAAGGGGATGGTTAGGTGTATGTCTGCATTCCCATGTGCTTGGGATTACAGAGAAACAAACTGGTTCTCTTTGCTAGAACTTTCACTCTTCCTAAGTAGCTGGCTGGTAATGGATCTGCACAACCACACTGGATATGCATCAAAAATCAAGTTTATTCACTTATTCATTTCTACATTAATGTAATAAGCATTTTGGGGGTATCTAGTATGTGCCAAGCATTATATTGGGTGCTAAGCACAGAGCAGTAAGTAAGTCATGGTTTCTGACTTGGCAGGGATTATTCTGTTTGAGCTAGAGGAAGTACAGTGAACAGGATGACTCTGCAGCCAAACTACCTAGGGTGTAAATCATGGTTCTTCCATTCACTTGCTTTGTCAAGTCACTTCCCCTCTCTGAGCACCTGACTCATTGGGTTTGCTTGAAACTTGCATGGATTAATGTATATAAAGAACTTTGAACAATGTCTGCCATGTGTGAGCACTACATAAGTGGTGTTCTTATGAACTCTGCTCTGTAGTGCCTGCTGATCATTCTGGAAACAAGCCACAATCCATGAATTCTTGCTTCCAAGGTACAGTATGACTCCCCTTAGCACTCACAGTGGGGATTTTCCTATCTCTGAGGTAAACAGGCCAGTATAACTTCAAGACCTACTGCCATTAAAGTCCTAAAGCAAACCTGTGCCATCTCTTGGCCTCAATTACCTAATCTGTAAATAAGAGCTTGTAACTAGATGATCCAGTAGTAATTATTAAAAACATGGGGTTCGGGACTGGGGTCGTGACCCACTGGCAGAGCACTTGCCTAGCATGTGCGAGGCACTGGGTTCGATTCCCAGCACTGTATATAAATGAATGAATAAAATAAAGGTCTATCAACATCTAAAAAAAAAACTAAAAAAAAAACATGGGGTTCAAGTACTGGCTTTGCTACTTACTAACTGTGATCTTGAACAAGTTAATTTGTCTTTGTAAGCTGCAATTTCACTATGATGTGTTTAGAAGCAGATTTTGGGTGGGGGAGGGGTTACTGGAGATTGAACCCAAGCCCACTTTACCACTGAGCTACATCCCCAGTCATTTTTAACTTTTATTTTGACGCAGGGTCTCATTAAGTTGCTTAGGGTCTATATAAATTGCTGAGGTTGGCCTTGAACCTGCGATCCTCCTGCCTCAACCCACAAAGTTGCTGGGATTATAGGTCTGTGACACCACATCAGACTTATCTTATTCATTCTAAGCAGGGCTAAATCAAAACAGTACAGACTGAATCTAAAGAGTCATATCCTGGGCTGTGGTTGTGGCTCAGTGGTAGAGTGCTTGCCTAGCACATGCGAAGGCCTGGGTTTGATTCTCAGCACCACATAAAAATAAAATAAAAGTATCATGTCCACCTACAAATTAAAAAAAAAGAGAGAAGAGAGCATCCCCAAAAATAAATAAACAAAAAAATACTCATACTCCTAACCAGTTTTGGAAATTTCCATCATTATCTCTTTAAAAATTGCTTCTTCTTCATCTTGTCTAGTCCCTCCTTTAAGAACTCATTTCAGACATATTTTGGACTTTTTTCCTATCTTTCATGTCTCTTAACCTCTCTTCAAAGGTTTCAGTGGTTTAAATGCAATCCCTAAAATATCAAGATTTATGCCCTTTTGTTACCAAAAGCTCAGTCCTTATCCCCAATGCCAATTCGTGCCAATTTAATAATGAGAACAGTTTTGAGAAAAAGAAAAAAGGTTGATTGCTAGCAAAGGAGAAACACAGGGTACTCCAGTCCGAGTGTCCCTGAGTTCAATCCCTGGTTCCAAAAAAAAAAAAAAAAAAGAATCTATTGAAAGTCTACATTCAAGGTCTGCCCTGAGGGGAGCAGGGATTGGTCCCAGGTGCGCCCTGATGGTATGTTGACATTCACTTGTTAATTTGGGAAATAGTTACTAGTTCTTCTGGTGATTTCTCCCTCAAGTGGAGAACAGATAACTCAAGGTATCTCAGTAAGAGGGTTGTGGCTCAGTGGTAGAGCCCTTGCCTGAAATGTGTGAGGCCCTAGGTTTGATCCTCAGCACTGCATATAAATACATTAATTAAATAAAGGTTCATTGACAACTAAAAAAGTATTTTTTAAAAAAGGGTAATCTCGTTCCCTGCCCCCAGGTTAGGGAGGGGCAGAGGGAGAAGAAAGGAAAAATATGTTCCTTCTAAAATAAGAAGTAAGGGCTATGTTCAAAAGGTGAAGTGGACCACTGTTACACTTTGACTACAAAAATCCTGTCAACTTAGTCAAACAGACAATTCACTCAAATAGTTTGGCCGTTTTCTTTTTTAACTTGACTAGGTTAACTGAGTGAACTAAGTTTAGGTGTCCTAAAGAAGCCCATAAAGAATAATGTCCACCGGGAGGGCAGTGGGAAGTGCTGAGGAGTGATATTAGCCAAACTATATCGTTACATTATATGTATGTACAAATATGTCACAACAAATCCCATCATTATGTACAACTATAATGTACCAACAAAAAAAAGTGGAAAAACAATAATGTCCAACCAAGGATTTCCAAAGTTATTCTCAGATCAAAAGCTATTTCTCATTTTGGAAAAGGACATGAAAATCATAAACTAAATGGAGTTGCTTTCTGCAAGGATTACTCATCTTCCAAGTTAGATGTTAGAAAATATTTGCTAAAGCTTTTAAAAATAAGCTTATACTGATGTTACACACGACAAAGGATGAAGATCAAGATGGTACTTTTCCAGTTACTTATTTATTTCCAAAATGGAGGAAAATCTTTTTTAAATACTTTGTAGGGGAGGGCAGAAGCATGATGGGAGGGCCGCGCAGACGGACAGACAGACCACCCACCGACAGGCCAGCATGCGGACGACCAGTCCTGGCTCAGGCTACGGCCTTTGCCAGGGAGCAGAGGCTGAGTGTGCTGGGGCAGCTGTCCCGCAGCTACACTGGCAGCCAGGGACTATACTGCCTACTGGATCTGCTTCTGGGGCTGCACCACCAGCTGGGCAGCACCTCCCTGCCCCGGGAGCTCAGTGTGGCAGAGTTTCTAAGCTGGGGTCAGTGGCCAGGGCGGCACCGGGTGCGGGGTGGGCAAGCGGCCCTAAGGACAGAGATGGGAACCTCCGAGTGTTCCGCCTTCATATACCCTCCCGCAGGGACACATACCCCAGAGACTCCCTGCTCCCACACTTGGCCTCTAACACGTGCCATTGGAACCAGAGGCCTTCCAGCTAACTGACCTACACACCTCAACATCAATCACACCCGCTTGTTCCCACTCGCAGACCCCAGCACATGTACACAACATATTCTTCACAAAGGCACACACCACACACAAACTTGTGACCAGGTGTAGACCCCCGGATATATGTACCCAATACACATTCTCTACAATGTCATGCACAGGAGTCCCTGATTACAGGTCATGTGACTACCACCCACCCACGGACCCTCCTGCAAGTAAAAAAGAAAAAATTTTGTAGTTGTCGGATTTAATATAAAAGTCTACCCTTAGCCGGGTGCGGTGGTGCACGCCTGTAATCCCAGCACTTGGGAGGCTGAGGCAGGAGGATCACGAGTTCAAAGCCAGCCTCAGCAACTCAGCGAGGCCCTAAGCAGTTCAGTGAGACCCTGGGTCTCTAAATAAAATACAAAATAGGGCTGAGGATGTGGCTCAGTGGTCGAGTGCCCCTGGGTTCAATCCCCAGTACCCCAAAAAAAAAAAATCTACTTTTAAGTCAATACAAAATATATTAATTGCCCTCCTATATACGCCCAGCACTGTGTATGATTCTAAGGCTATATAGAAAATCAAACACGTGGCCATATTCTAAGGCTATACAGAAAATAAAACATGTGGCTCCTGTCCTTAAGGAGTTTGTAGTTTCCTTAGGAAAACACAAGCTAACCACATGAAAGAGGGAAGAACAGAAGGGAGAACACTTTTATGTACTCTCTGCTATGTACTGGCTATATTCACATCTGTTCTCCACTGCATTCCTGAAAGATATGTTATTCATTCATTCATTCATTCCTTCATTCACTTAAATGATGTAGATATGCCCAATGTTGCACCACTAGCAAGAGAATAAGTTCAGACTCACAACAGAATTCCAGAGCCATTTCCACTATACCACATTGCCAAATGTTTAATTAAATCCTACAGATTAAGAGTAAGTAAGAAGTACTGGCAAGAGAGGCAGTACACCATATGGTCAAATTCACACAATTTATAGTCAAACTGACCTGAGTTCAAGTACCAGCTGTGTGACTTTGGACAAACTGCTTAAGTTCCTGAGTCTCTTTCCTTATCTGCACAATAGTTACAGTAACTAAATGAAATAATGTACATAAAAGACTCCACATAGTGTTTCCCATAGTAAACAATTAAACAATATATAACAAATATTAGTATAACACTAGTTTTGAAAGCTATTTGAAAACCCAAAGCTAATTTGTTCACTTCTGCATTCTTTTTTTTTTTTTTTTTTTTTTTTTTTTTTTGTACTGGGAATTGAACCCAGGGGCACTCCACCACTGAGCCACATCCCCAGCCCTATTTTGTATTTTATTTAGAGACAGGGTCTCACTGAGTTGCTTACGGCCTCGTTGAGTTGCTGAGGCTGGCTTTGAACTCAGGATCCTCCTGACTCAGCCTCCCAGGTGCTAGGATTACAGGCATGTGCCACCGTGCCCGGCTCACTTCTGCATTCTAAGGGAGGAGAAATATTTCAAACTAGTAGGGATATGTTCCCTTACCCTCATAGACATTGGTAGGAAAGAAGAAAAATACATTGTATAGCATCTGCCAATTATCTTGTAGTGCTAAAGTAAGAGGGTCTGGAAAAGATAGGCTATTGTACATAAAAGATACTTTGTGCAAAAGGAGGCCCTAACCAATAAGGACAAATTATTGTCAGTAACATGACAATATAAAACCTCTGCATCTTGCATTGACAACTTAATAACAAATAAGAGTGGCAGGCCAGGTATGGGGGCGCATGCCAGTATTCCCAGCAACTTGGGAGGTGAGGCAAGAGGTTCCCAAGTTCTGTGCCAGCTTCAGCAATTTAGAGAGGCCCTAAACAACTTAGGAAGACCCTGTCTCAAAAATTTAAAAAATTATAAAAACAAAAATAAAAAATAAAAATAATACATAGTTCAGTGGTAAAATGCCCCTGGGTTCAATCCCCACTGCCAAAGAAATAAATAAATAAGAGTGGTGGGAGTTCAAAGAGAGGGAGATAAGATGGGAGTGATCTGTGACAAGTCACTCACTGCTACTGATAAAGTTTCATTCAGCAAATGTGGCTGCATAGAAGGCCTTCTTTCTTTATTGCTTCATGGGCATTGCTTTCAAACCTCACCAGATAATGGAGGTTCACGTTTTCTACCATCAGAAAGCAGCAAAGAGCTGTCCCTCTCTGCTAGAACTTTAGAACAAGCTGTTAAAAAGGAGCTAGAATGCTGGGTATGGGGGTGGATGCCTGTAATCCCAGCAACTCAGGAGCTACTGAAGCAGGAGGATTGCAAGTACCAGGCCAGCCTGAGCAACTTAGTGAGACCCTGTATCAAAATAAAATTAAAAAACAGGACTGGGGATGTAGCTGAGTAGTAAAGTGCTCCTGAATTCAATCCCCAGTATGAAAAACAAAAACAAAAAGGTGTGTGTGGTGGGGGAGAGACTAGAATAATCATAGAGGGTTGCCTGAAGGAGATGCGTTTTGGGGAGGACCTGACAGAGTGGATTGGATTCAATGTACGGTGAGAATTGAGAAAGGAAGATTCCAGGAAAAAGGATGGAAATAGAAATAACACTTCTGTGAGTCTAGAAAAGAAGTCTGTCTTGGAAGAAAACGTTCCTAGCTGCTACTTAAGTACAACTTCCAAGGTAGTTCCAGTATTTTTTTTTTTTTTTTTTTTTTGGTACCAGTGTGCTTAACCACTGAGCCACATCCCCAACCCTTTATAAAAATATTTTATTTAGAGACAGAGTCTCTCACTAAGTTGCTCAGGTCCTCGCTAAATTGGTGAGGCTGGCTTTGAATTTGCAATCATCCTGCCTCAGCCTCCCAGCTGCTGGGATTGCAGGTATGCACCACAACACCTAGCTCCCAGTATTCTTTTGATTTTCATACCAAGGGAAAAGAAAGCTGATGACCAAGCATCTCTGTTGGGCTGGGGGAGAAGGAAGAAGACAGAACTGGTATAAAAAGGGATACCTCTCTCCAAATGTAGGCCAGGCAAATTTCCCCTTTATCAGGTCACAAGCTGGGCTATATATAGGTTATTTAACCATGACTTTTCCCTGTAAAAACCAGGTAGGACTTCCTGTTGTCACATGGATATATGTAACAACAAAAAGTAATAACAACATTATCCTAAACAAGATAGAAGTTTCCTTTTCTCTCATGAAAAGAAATCTAGAGATAGGTAGTCCAGGACTGTTGTGGTATGTTCACAGTCACTGGGGCTCCCAGGTCTGTCTTGCTCTTCCACAATCGTTAGCGCATTGACTTTTATTTCAAGATGGCTATTCAAGTTTATTTTGGCTCATGGTTTTAGAGGTCACATTCCATGATCAATTAGTCCCATTACTTTGGGCCTTTGGTGAGGAAGAACATCATGGTGGGAGTGTGTAGCAGAGCAAAACCACTCATTACATGGCCTGGAAACGAAAGGGGGAGACAAAGAGACCGGAATCCCATAATCCCTTTCAAGGACATGACCCAATGTCTTAAGGACCTTCCACAAGGTCCTATTTACTAAATGTTCCACTACCTCCCAACAGCGCCATCCTGGGGACCAAACCTTTAATACATGGACTTTGGGAGGACCTTAAACATCCAAACTATAGTATATCATCTGTGAAAGCACTTCAAAATGCCTTAAAAAGCAGTGTACTACGCACGCCTGTCATCCCAGTACTTGGGAAGCTGAGGCAGGAGGATCGCAACTTCAAAGCCAGCCTCAGCAACTTAGTGAGGCCCTAAGCAACTCAGTGAGACCCTGTCTCTAAATAAAATACAAAATAGGGCTGGGGATGTGGCTCAGTGGTGGAGTGCCCCTGGGTTCAATCCCCAGTACCAAAAAAAAAAAAAAAGCAGTATACTTAATAATTGTGATAGGGCAAGCTGCTTTGTCAGGCCCCAGAAAAGTATTAGAAAAATCTCTGAGAATTCTGGGACATATTTATGGAACTAGGCTAACTGAATTTTACCCAACAAAAAAATCATTGTTTTGTCTCTAGTATAAAGAAAAGCAGAGAGAAGTTTTTGGTAAAAGTCCCTGGGAAAATCCCCTTTAAGAGGAATATATAGCTGGGCACGGTGGCGGCCACCTGTATTCCCAGCAACTTGAGAGACTGAGGCAGGAGAATTGCAAATTCAAAGCCAGCCTCAGCAATTTAGCAGGGCCCTAAGCAACTTAGCAAGACCCTGTCTCAAAATAAGAAATAAAAAAGGGCTGGGGATGTGACTCAGTGGTCAAGTGCCCTTGGGTACAACCCCAGTACTGAAAAAAAAGGGGGAGAGGGAATGTAAGCCTTTCCAAACAAAACCATGTGATAAGGAAACCTTTCATCACCAGACTGTGTCTTAGAGTAGTTAAAGCCTGCAGGCCTTAGACACAAAACTAACTGATGCAATTTGATTGCATATGACAGCAGCTTGAATTTAGATACTGTATCAGAGAGGTTTGCCAAAGAAACAGAACCAATAGAATATATGCATGTGTATAATAAGAGATTTATTTTAAGGCATTGGCTCATGCAAATGTGGAGGCTGGCAAGTCCAAAATCTACAGGGCAGGCTAAGAGAATTTCTGTGTTAGTCTTGAGGCAGAATTCCTTCTCAAGGAAACCTGTCTCTGCTCTTAAAATTTTCAACTGACCAGATGAGACCTATCCATATTATGGAGGATAACCTGCTTTATTTAAAATCAATTGAGTGTAGCTATTAATCACATCTATAAAATACCTTCACAACAACATGTAAACTAGTATTTGACCAAACAGCTGGATACCATTGAATAATTCATTTTAAGTTGAAACATAAAATTGACCATCACAGGTATCAATACTATGATAAAATGGAAGCGTCTGGTCAGTTTTTAGCTATTTGTTCTCTAAAAAGGACTAGTCACATTTTGCATGAAAGCCCAGTCACTGAATGCCTGGACATCCTTTACCCCTAAAACATCTGGTCACCCTTCTGTATGATTAGGCCTCCAGGCCACATCTATCTGGCTCTATAAGGGTAGTTGTGGGAGATTATTGGGCAGAAGCTGATTATTTTTTCCAGTACTGGGGGATTAAACCCAGAGGCACTTAACCACTGAGCCACATCCCCAGTCTTTTTATATTTTATTTAGAGACAGGTTCTTGCTAAGGTGCTCAGGGCTTTGCTAAGTCACTAAGGCTGGCTTTGAACCTGTAATTCTCCTGCCTCAGCCTCCCAAGTAGCTGGGATTATAGGTGTGCACCACAGCACCCAGCTATAACCTGAAATTTTTTGAGGAGTACCTAAGGCAATAGGACACAAACTCAAGCATTGCTGTAGTTGCTGAACTTGCAAGGACCTGCTAATCAGATGTGTTGTCCACCTTATGAACAGAGGAGAAAGACCAAGCTCTTTCTGCTCTAACAGACTGACCCAAATCCTGCCTGGAGTGGTGAGAAACCATTTCCCTTAAGACTCCTCTTTGCCTACAGAGCCCCCTTTCTTCTCCATGATGTCTCTGGAGGAACTAGAAATGGCCTTAAAGTTTGCCTAGATTTATATCTATACTCTGTGAGTCTGTGTCTATATTTATCCAGAGAAGTATCTATTTTACTCTCCCCAGAAAGTAGAACATTAATCTTTCAGCTAATTTAATAATTTTCTTAAGAACCCTTCCCTCTAAAGAATCTTGTCCTCAAACCTACGATGATTGACAAATGCAAAGCTTCTACGCGTTAAAAATAGAGGCTCCTCCCCCAACCTCTCTAGGCTCCTCATTCATCATGCTCCCTTGGGGGCTCCTATGGGAGCTTCTCAGAACCCCCAGGGCTCTGCCAGAGCATAGTCTAAACATCCAGTTGCAATGAAAAAAAGTCTACATATATAACCAGACAAGCATGGATATGCATAAGGGAAACAGTATTATATTTAGGGAAAACCTAACACTGGAAACTCCAAATCTTTTTTCTTTTGGAACCAGGGATTGAACTCAGGGACACTCGGCCAATGAGCCACATCCCCAGCCCTATTTTGTATTTTTATTTAGAGACAGGGTCTCACTGAGTTGCTTAGGGCCTCGCTAAGTTGCTGAGGCTGGCTTTGAACTTGTGATCCTCCTGACTCAGCCTCCCAAGTCGCTTGGATTACAGGTGTGCACCACCATGCCCGGCTCAAATCTTTATATCTACCATGTTTGGGCAGGTATTTATCCTCATTAGGTCTGTAAAACTGGAATGATGATACTGTCCTTAAATAATTACTGATATGATTATATGTGATAGAGTATTTTTAAAGGTCCATGAAAGCCAGGTATTATTTACCACAAGGATACTTTGGAAATCAAGGGTAATGTGATATCCTTCAAGCTGTCCCCGATGACTAAGAAGATTCTCATAAATTGTTTAAGAGGGGAAGCTGCCCAGGTCAGTCACTACCTCCTGATTTGTATGACTGAAGGAAAACTATATTAAACTCAATAAACCTGAGTTAGTTGATCCTCTGGCACATTTTTTTCTCTTTAATGAAACTGATCAGCTGAAAGAGGCTAACTAAGTTGGGACAAAATAGATTATACAAAGTCAAATGCATGACTTTGTGGTAGGATATGTCAGAACCTTAACATAAATAATGAAACTCTAAAGGGCTTTATAATATATAGCTTCACAAACCTTTTTTTAGTAGAACCACATTTTGTGGAATACGTAGAGAACACAATTTGAGAAATACTGCTTCACAGAGATAAATAGTAAAAATAAAACTGCTTTATACTATGTATCAGAATGTTCTACCTACTACTTGTCCTTAATCCTAAAAGATCCCTGAGAGATCTCCAGAATGCTTCAGAGTGCCATTAGAGAGCTTCACAAAGTGTCATATGATCTTTCCTTAACTGAATTTTAATACCATCTACAATTATACTAGACTCGAAATTAAAGCTGAAATGTTTCAATTAAAAATAGAGCACATAAATGGAAATTCGGGAATCAAGAAGTAACTAAGAGGCTTCTTGGCAAAGGGCACCTTCTTGAATAATGACCTTATGTTTCCTTTCAGCTACAGTACTTGAGCTTGGAATGGACCTGGCATGGAACTTGTTTGGAAACAATGCCTTTGTCCACACACACCATCTGAATTTCTAAAGAATGTGTAATCTTTTTCATAAAACCAGGGATTTTCAACCTGGCCATTTTAGGGGTGTGTGGAACTGACCTTTACTTTTCAAATTCTTTCACCAACACCTCAGTGCCATACCCTAATTATTTAGAACTGATCAAAACCCATGAGGGGAGTATCTAGAGCACTGAGCAACCCCAAGCCTGGAGATGCTCTGGCATTAGTATCACCCTGCGAGCAAATACCAAACATTTGTCATCCCACCAAAATTTGTATCAGACTATTGTTATCCCAACACATCTCTGAAAACTATTATCAGAGGTCTGTGTCTGACCATCCTATCTTTCAGCAAAGTGGCATAGTGATCACCTCAGGCTAGTTATTTCATTGCCAGTGATTCTTAAACTCCAGAATCACTTGGAGGGCTTATTATACACAGATTGGTGGCCCCCATCTCCAGAGCTTCTGATTCGGTGTCTACATGGTACTGGTACCAGCATAGTAATAGTCTTCTCTTTGCCTCTAACAGAGATAGAGTGCTGCATACTTCAATATACTGTCATCTTAGACACTGTCAACTGCTGTCAAATAAACACTGGTGACTAGGCTGATTTAGACCTAACACATAAGCTTTCTTCAGATATGGAAAACGTAAGAGAAGGACTATATAACACAATCTATTCACAGAATTATTTTCTAATAGTGATTTAGTGGTTTCATTAAGAAAATTATTATTAATAATTTATTAAGAAAATTAAAATATTTTGTTTAGACCTTTTACTTATAAGTAACACATTATCTGGTGAGAGCAAAAACTGAAAGAATGGAAACTCCTACGTACCAAGAAAATATCTTTGCCTCTATTGAAATGCTATAATAAGCTCCATTTATCTAAACATTTCCCTTCCTCTCTCCCTCCTTCCTTCCCTCCTCTGTTTCAGGAAAGACATATGAAAGACCATTGTCTTTCTTATTTGATCCTGGACTGTGCTGTTTGTAGAGTACTTACCACTACTGAAGATTGGAAATTGTCATTGCTTCCTTTTTTCTTTTTCTCTTTCTTTCTTTTTTTTATTTAATATTTTTTTAGTTCTACATGGACACAATACCTTTATTTCATTTATTTATTTTATGTGGTGCTGAGAATGGAACCCAGTACCTCACATGTGCCAGGCAAGCACTCTACCACTGAGTCACAACCCCAGCCCCAGCTTCCTTTTTTCATTCATCAGATATTTACTAAGCACAAATGACATTGTAGAGTAGCAATCGAGAAAGACAAAATTTGTGGGGGCTAGGGGTATGGTTCAGTGGTAGAAGATGGGCCTAGCATGAACAAGACCCTGGGTTCAATCCCTAACACCGAAAGAGAGAAAGAGAGAGAAAGAGAAAGAGAGAGAGAGAGAGAGGTGTGTGTGTGTGGGGGGGGTGTTAGAATTAGTTTTCCCTCACAGGCAATAAAACAATAACAAAATATAAAGAAGTATAGAGAACAAGGAAATCAGATAAAAGGGGTACCTAACCCAGATCTGAAAGTGGGGATAGATAGTTGGGCAGCCAGATTTCCTCAAAAA
>JAJEJO010004321.1:0-90255 GCA_020662805.1 Glaucomys volans | reverse complement strand
AAGTAAAGCTGAGGGAACAATATAAAGAACACAATGTTTTTGAGGAATTGAAACCATTTCAATGTGGCCGGAATGCAGCATATGGTGATAGGGCTAGAGTGTAGGGCAAGCTAATGGGGAGGAAAAGCAAATGGCAACACTGAAAAGATGTGTATTGTTTCCTCATTGCTTTCTCTTTCCATGTGAGTTTGATGGAAAAACACAAATCAGGTGACTACTTGGTTCACAAAAATACCCTAGTGGCTCTGTCCGTGCTGCCTCTCCCTCTTTTTCTTTTAGTGAACCATTCTTCCTCCTCTCCAATTCTAGGTATGTGGTTCAAATTTTAGCTGCTATACTTTTCACTTGAGTCCACATCCCTGGCCATAGTAATTAACTGAGAAGTAAACGAAACTGACCATGATAGGACCCCATGCTTCTGGCCTTAGTGATTAGTATGGTGCGAGTCGTATACAAAAGACAAGCCAATCTGAGTTCTTCTCCAGATGTTATTGGACTAGAATTGGCAAGGAAAAACCCCTTCCTCTCTGATCCAAGTGCTATGGATGTGAACTCAGAGGTAGGAACAGCCATATCCCCAACCATACCAAGTAACCTGCCCCCAGGGCTGGGGATATAGCTCAGTTTGTAGAGTGCTTGCCTCCCTAAGCATAAGGCCCTGGGTTCAATCCCCAGCACTGTGGGAAAAAAAACCAAAAAAACAAAAAAACCCTACCTCGAAAAGAGAGAAAGAGAATCCTGAAAGCTTTTGAGCCACTAGGTTGTAGTCCCCAAGGTCAACTTTGAGGTTGTCCTGTTTCCTATCTTTCCCAAAGTCTAGTTGCTCAATTCTTTCTCGAAACATTGTAACCACCTGGTACCCTTCCTATAAAGTCTCTTTTAACTTAAGCTAGTTCTAATTGGGTATCCGCCAAATGCTTGTATGCTCTCTAGTTGGCATGTTCCTCTGAACTGCTTTTCTCAAAATGGGTATGTAAAAGCCATAAATATGTAGCTTATTTCTAACTTGCTCAAGGCTGTTTCTCCATTTCTCCACCTCATTTCTTTACATCTTTATTCATTTTCTCTCTTCTGAAGATTCGAGAATCAGTAACCAAAACAAATTCAGGTTCATACTGGACAGACAAGGCCTCTTCACATCTCCTTTCCTTACTATTCTCTATGGGGCCAATTAGCTCTTTAAAGTTGAAGGGAGACATTAATAAAGTGGGCCTTTTCAGAGAAGTTCTCCACATGCTTCTAGCCCCTGCCTAACACACCCTAGCCACTATATGGGTGCTCAAGTTTTGAAAGAAAGGAAGTCACAGAGCAAAGGACAAAACAGAGCCCTTTAAGAGTCCACTGTTGACTCATGCTCAACTTGGCAAAACAGAGCTCATTGTCTCTCCCCTTTAACTCCCTGTCCTGAATCCCTTGTTTTACCTTATCATTCTGTTAGTCACTAGATGTTAAATTGTGGGATTCATCGTTAGTTTCCATCTCTCTATCTACAGCTAGTGAGATACCTCATGCCCATTTTTTTTTGAGATGTCTTTTATAGTCCTTTTTTCTTCTATGATTACTGCCTAAACTCATATCCAGGATCTATCATTTCCTCTATGACCAATCTCTCCTTTTTATTTTAAAATGTAGAATTGACAAAAATTATATACATTCAAGGTATATAAATGTGATGATTTGATATACATATACATTACATAATGATTATCACAATCAAGCTGACTACCACAGCCATCTCCACCCACACTGTACATTAGATCCCAAGAACTCATTCATCTTATAACTGTATGTTTGTACTCTTTTTTGTGTGTGTGTGTGGTGCTGCGGATTGAACACAGGGCCTTGTGCTTACGAAGCAGGCACTCTACCAACTGAGCTACATCCCCAGCCCTGTTTGTACTCTTTGATCAGTATCTGTCCATCTTGTTCACCTCCTAGCCCCTGGCAATCACCATTCTATTCTCTGTTTCTATGAGCTTTACTCTCTTAGATTTCACATATCAAAGAAATCATACAGTATATGTCTTTCTGAGCCTGGCTTATTTCAGTTACTATAATGTCCTCCAGTTCACTCATGTCACAAATGGCAGGATTTCCTTCTTTTTTTTGTGGCTGAGTAATATTGCATTGTATGTGTACAAAACATTTTTAATTCCTTTATCCATACATAGACACTTAGGTTGTTTCCATATCATGACTGCCATGAATGATGTTGCAGTTAACACAAGGGCAAAGATATCTGTTTGACATACTGATTTCATTTCCTTTGATATATAACCAGTAATGATATCACTCGATCATATGATAGTTCTATTTTTCATTTTTTTGGAACCTCCATACTCTTTTGCATAATATCCATACCAATTTACATTCCCATCAATGTTGTACAAGACTTCTCTTTTCTCCACATTCTTGACTTTTTATAATAGTCGTCTTAACAGGTATGAGGTATATGTCATTGGAATTTTGGTTTGTATCTCCCTGATGATTAGTGAGGTTGATAACCTTTTCATGTACTTATTGCCCATTTCTTTTATTTTTCCTCTTTTTTTGGTAGTGGAGATAGAAGTGAGGGGTATTCCACCACTGAGCTACATCTCCATCCCTTTTTATTTTGAGACCAGGGTCTGGCCATCCTTTTGCCTCAGCCTCCCATATCACTGGGATTATAGACATGCAACACTGTACCAGGCTCATGTTCCCCATTTGTATACATGACCAATCTTTTTTTTTTTTTGAGTGAAAAAGATGTTTTTAAAAAAATCTAATAGTAACAGCCAGGCATGGTGGCACACGCCTGTAATCCCAGTACTTGGGAGGCGGAGGCAGGAGGATTGAGAGTTCAAAGCCAGCCTCAGCAACTTAGCGAGGCCCTAAGCAACTCAGTGAGACCCTGTCTCTAAATAAAGTACAAAATAGGGCTGGGGATGTGGCTCAGTGGCTGAGTGCCCCTGAGTTCAATCCCCAGTTCCAAAAAAGAAAAGTGGCATTCAGAAAGACATTCATTGGAATACCATTTAAATAGTGAAACATTGAAAATAACCTACAAATCCAACAGTAGGGGAATTGTTAAATGAACTGTGATACACCAACCAGAGAGGATTTTATGTAACTTGTAAGGTATTTGTTATGTGATTTCTCTTATATTACCTCCTTCCCTGCCCCAGCCATAGCTGAAGGGACCAAGAATAGACTGGGTATGGTGGTGTACACCTGTAATCCCAGGATCTTTGCAGACTGAGGCAACTCAGTGAGGCCCTAAGCAACTTAGTAAGACCCTGTTTCAAAAAAAAAAAAAAGCAGTCTGTGGATGTGACTCAGTGGTTAAATGCCCCTGGATTCTGAGTTCAATCCCTGGTACCAAAAACAAACAAACAAACAAACAAAAAGGACTAAGAATAGGCCCCTGATCTCAGAGCCACCAATATAACCAATATACAGTTTGACCAATGCTCTAAGATAGAGCCAACTGCAAAAATAAGAACTATGACAGTTGAATTCCCTCTCAGAAATTTTCCCTAAAAATGAGAGAGATGGAAACAGTCAGGAAAGAAGCAGGAATTGAATGAATACCTAGAAAAGCCTGGTGTGGTGGTATATACCTTTAATCCCAGCAAGTAGGGAGACTGCGGTGGGGAGGGGGGGGTCACAAGTTGGAAGCCAGCCTCAGCAAGTTAATGAGACCCTATCTCAAAATTAAAAAATGAGGAGGGATGGAGACATAACTTAGTAGAACACACCCCTGGGTTCAATTCCCAGTATCTCAGGGGAGAAAAAAGGAATACCTAAAGAGAAACCATGAGAGTCAGAACTATAAGGGAAAAAATAGGAAAGAAACCTTGATAGATCATGCAAACCAAAATTATATAAAAAAAACCAGAAACAAGTAAAATAGAAACTAGGAACTATAGAAAAGATAACATGAGCAGAGGAAAAAATGAAGCCAGTCAATTGTGAGGGAGAATAGAGCTGAGTCATGTTTATGGCAGAACACCAAAGTGAAAATCTCAAAATCCTGCTGCTGAGGTCCCTAAAGATGCCATGAAAACAAGAACAATTCCCATGAAGCCCCACTGCACTCTGGTTTCTGATTTTTGATTCCTGATTCCCCCTGAAACCTCTTTCTACCTTACTGCTTTTTAAAAATCTCCTGCCACCCCTTTACTTGAGATAATTTGAAAGTGTCTCCATCCCTTGCCATCAAAAGAAACTTCTGAATTTGTCTGGCCTCCAAGATGCCCATCTTCTGGCACCACTATGTCTGTCCAAACCGCCCATCCCCCAATAGTCTCATAACTCCTCAACAAGAACATCCTACTTCAGAAACACCAGCAGGGTGCGGTGGTGCACACCTGTAGTCCCAGCAGCTTGGGAGGCTGAGGCAGGAAGATCACGAGTTCAAAGCCAGCCTCAGCAACATGGCGAGACCCTGTCCCTAAATAAAATATAAAAAGGGCTGAGGTTGTGCTCAGTGGTTAAGCACCTCTGAGTTTAATCCCTGGTACCAAAAAAAAAAAAAAAAAAGAAGAAAGAAACAACCAACAGTTCCACTGCCTGCTCCCCCATACGAACATATACTGCAATAAGTCCTTTACTGGCCCTTCTGCCTCCAAAGTCCTCAATTCTCTTCATCCAACCAAGTTCTGGTCATCCTTGAGGCCTTACATCCCCCAGGAAGACTTTCCTGGCCTTGCCGCCACCCATTATTCCTCTCCCCTCCACCCTTCTAATCCTATAATACGAATCACACAATATTACACCCCAGTTAATGATATTTTGTATTTTTCTCTATTTATACTATGGTTTTTAACTCCCCAGCTGGCTCTTGAACTCATGAGGAGCAAGAATATATTTCATATTGTTGTCAAGCTCCCCCTCGTTTTGTGAACATAGAAGTATTTGTTGTTTGAATAGTATCTGCAGAGTGCTAATAATCCAAGAGGCATATTATAGACCTAATTAATGCAAAACAGTTGTTAATGAGAAGACTGTACTAAATGAGGCCCATGCTGAGGGAGTAGTAGTTGAGGTAATATTCCAAGAGAAAGGCTCAGCTCAAAGGGAGGCTGCCTTCAGACCCATGAGCCTTGTGAAAGAACTACATTTTTTATTTCCTCCAGCAAGAGAGAGAACAGGGAAGTCCTGAGCCCCGGAAGTGTTTCCTAACTGCTTGATATCATGAGAGATCTCTCAACTCACTGTAGGGAAAGCACACAGTCTTCACCCCCAATCCTCCTTTGGGAACAAGCACATTAAGACATAAACCAGGGAAATGTCAATCTTTTTTTTTCCTTTCATCCTGGCAGCATAGGATCTGGGACATCCTGCTCTAGAGAAGTACTCTGAACCTCTCCTTTAATGACAGTTGCCTTTTCAGGCCAAACCCAAGTCACTTTTGAGAAAGGCCACCATTTAGTATGGGATTTTAAATATCAAGAGATGCTAATCAATCCAGAAACTAAGAACTTTCCCTCAATTACAGCATTTTGACGCAAGAAGAAAGTCTGGCTCTACCCTGTGTCATTTCCAAAATTGATAAGGGACCCATACATCAGCAGTGCTATTTTGACACTCTATTATGAGTCATAAAATTTCTATTCAACACCCACATCCTGAGCCCAGAGTATTATTTATTCTAAGGGTTTGGTAAGAGGTCTCAACTAAGTGCAGGATAATCTGTTTCTGAAAACCATAGTTAAGAAAAGGGCAAGTTTCTTGTCATCCTTAGAAACTGATATGCAAAAAATAAATCTGACTAAGAACATGTGGGTGGGAAGGTACATGGGAAAGAGGATTTAAGAAAAACTTCTCCCATGTTACCCACTCAGAAGCTATTGCTATGCTGTGCCTTTATTTCTTGGCTTCCTGTTTTTGCTTAGGGCAGATAAAAACTTGATGGCAATGATCTTAATCTTCTTTGTCAGCCTTCCAAGCTCATGGTAGGGAAGGCGAGGGCAGCGATTGTTCCTGTCTTCAGGCGGGAAACCAAAGTTCAAGAAAATGCACTCCGGCAGCAGATGCAAAATGTGGATGGTCCCCAGAGGCTGCTTGTATATATCTGAAACACTTTGGAGATCTGGGACAGGGAAGGCACATTAGTGCATTAGTAAGGAATCCAGTTGGTTGCCCAGGCATGTTCCCTGACATCATGAATCTGGAAGATGGAGATTAAAGATGTTAATAGACTTAAGGGGGACTTTTCCTTTACTTAGCTAGCACAGCACTTGAAATTCCAATGTTAAGGGTTTAGCCATTTCATTTATTCTTTCCTATATTCATTGTCTTTTCCCTGGAGTCTTCATAGAAAGACAAACATCCATAGGGATTAACTACAGTCACTAACATTTTAGTGTGAGTTAATCTGTCAAATTCTTTCACTGGGTGAATATAGAGAAACTACAAAAAACAAAGCCATACCTTCTACCTTCTAAAAATGAATTTGCAATAATCTCTGCCAACCCATGAAGATCAAAATGGATGTCAGAGACCATGAAAGCATAACTTTCAGCTAGTCTCCTCTGTTTCTAATCAAGGGGGCCTAACAGCTATAGAGTCCATACATACTTGGTGGTTGCTGATGGAAGTTCAACTAGGACATTCTCAAAGTGCTGCTTCTTCCCCCTCTAAAACCCACCATTATAGCCCTGCACAAAGATTACTTGAGCCACTCTCTATTTCCTTAGCCTTAGAATGCAGAGTCCCAGTTCCTTGCCTCCATACTAGCTGTTCCCCCTAAGTAGAATGGTGTTCTTCCTGATCTTTAGATAAATCACACTCCCATCTCAAACAGACCTTTCCTATCTAGCACATGTCTGCCTTAGCACATTGCCAATTTATTTTCTCTATAACACTTGTCAGCAAATGTTTCATCTGGTTTCACCTGATTATTTTTGTTTGATTACTTTTAAATCTTTTCTTCCTTCCAAACCTCCAACTAGAATTTCATGAGGTCAAAAACCACATTTGCAGGACTGGGGTTGTGGCTCAGTGGTTGAGCGCTTGCCTAGCATGTGTGAGGCACTGGGTTGGATTCTCAGTACCGCATATAAATAAATAATTGTAAATAAAATGTTCATCATCATCATCATCATCAAGAACAAATATATATATATATATATATATATATATATATATATATATATATAAACCACTTTGTTCACAGATGGATCTAGAATAGTGTCTGATTCATTAAAAAAAAAATCACTCAGTATGGGGCTGGGAATGTAATAGGAGTAGAGCACTTGACTAGCATGAGTGAGGCCCTGGGTTCAATTCCCAGCACTACAAAAAGAAAATCACTTGGTACATTTGTTGAATAAATAAACAGATGGAAAGATGAATGACTGACTCTCTACTTTCTACCCTAGCCATTACTGGATACCCCATGATCCTACAAAAGTATTGCTCAAGAACTGGGGGTATAGCTCAGTGGTAGCACAAGGTCCTCAGTTTGATGTGCAGCATTTGGAAACCATAAGGACATGTGTAACAAAGGTTAGGGAAAGGCATCTGGTCAAAATCCATGTGTTCAGAATCCTGAAGACCTGCAGAAACCAAATGTTTAGAACAAAGAAAGAGAGCAAACCAGAGTTGCCAGGCTCAAGGAGATCCAGATTCAGAAAACTTTTCCTGTCCTGTCAAGACAGTTCCTTAGATGTCTGTCTGTCTGTTTGCTTCTTTATTTCTTTTTTTTTTTAACGAACACAATACCTTTATTTTATTTATTTATTTTTATGTGGTGCTGAGGAGCAAACTGAGTGCCTCACACTTGCTAGCAAGTGCTCTACCATTGAGCCACAACCCTAGACCCCTTAGATGTTTCTTGTCACAGAAGTAGCCCATGTGAGGAAGCAAGGGAGTGGATCAGCCTAACTTGAGTAGGAAGTACAGTGGTCAGGGTAAAAATGATAAGGGCAAATTCTGCCAAATGTTTAGCTGGAAACTACCTAAACTTGGAACCTAGAGAAGGAGGAACAGTGTTCTTTAGAAGTTTCTAGTATGTAGAAACTATAGTTATTATTAGTCAACACATTACTGGGCACCAAAGAACAAATGGGCCAGGTAGGGAACTGGCTCTCGACCCTGGTGACCTTGCTCACTTCTACATAAATCACACAGGCAAAGGCTTAAAGCACAGCCTGTGTGTTGATAGAATGCCTTGTGATTTTCCTGGAATATGAGAGGACTGGAAGGAAGCCCGTAAGGAGCTGCTATGAAGCCATCTCCCATTTACCTCCCTACCTCTCCTGGGACCTATCATGAGACAGATTCTCATCATCTCCTGGGTTCTAATTAGGTATGGGGTTTACTGCTTTGCTGCCTCAGAAAATAAAATGGCTCATAGATCTAGTATATAAATGTGAATTTAAATTTATTTATAAAATATAAAGAAAATTTATAAATATAAACTTATAGAAATATTCTACATAATATAAAGCTGCAGAACATAAAATTTATAAATATGAGCTTATATAAATATATATTTTGCTTCCATGTCATCCTTTTTAGTGTGTGGACAAGGGCCACAGGGAACTGGCTCATTCTTCTTTTCACTGTCTATGTAAGTAAGACACTGTCTAAATCTAGAAGTGGTTCATAGTACCTTTTTTTTTTTGGTACTGGTACTGGGGATTGAACCCAGGGGCACTCCACCACTGAGCCACATCCCCAGCCCTATTTTGTATTTTATTTAGAGACAGGGTCTCACTGAGTTGCTTAGGGCCTCACTAAGTTGCTGAGGCTGGCTTTGAACTCACGATCCTCCTGCCTCAGCCTTCCAAGTGTTGGGATTGCAGGCGTGCACCACGGCGCCCTCATAGTACCTTTACCAGTTAAGTGAGTCAGGTCTTGGCTCTGGCCTTACCTTATGTTCCATGTGAGGCCTCACACAGAAAGGAAGGCAACCTTCTTATTTGTACAATGATATGTTATAAAAGAATAACCTGCTGGGCAGTATAGTTTAAAATATTCAGATCTGTATTAATCTCCTCTGAAGAAACTCTGGTACAGTCCAAAAGCACTGCTGTAACCTAACCTGCACAGCTGTCTACTGGTCCTTGGCCATTTGTTGCAGGGAGACAAGGCATCCCAGCAATGTCATCTCACAGGACCACCAACCACTGTTCTTACAAAATTACCAGAGTTCATTTTGACCATACTCTTACTTCAGGCAAGTCTCTCCTTCAATCAGCTCAGTCCAATGAGGACACAGCCTATTTGCAAAGATTTCTAGAAAGATGTACCACATCCTTCATCAATTACTACAATCTTTGATCTATCAGGACTTTTTTTTTTTTTTTTACTGGGTATAGGATTTTATTGTTTGTTTGATTTTGAAATAAGGTCTCCAATGGAGGAAGTATGGATGGCGTAGAGGAAAATGGGATGGGAGGGGATGGGGTAAGGAAAGGTAGTAGACTGAAACAGACAGCATTAACCTATGTATATGTAAGATTATATGAATCGTGTGAATCTACATTGTGAAAAAAAAGATATATTCCCTGCTGTATAATTAAATCAAAATGGGTTCTACTGTCATGTATAATTAAAAAGAACCAATAAAAATAAATAAAAAAAGAAGAAAAAAAAGAGTCTCTGTTCCTGCTGATGGGCAGAATCACAGCCTCTGGGACAGGAGTCCCCTGTGCTTCTCCTTTGCTAGCAAAGCAATAAACCTTCTTTTTCCTTTTTCTCAAAAAGAAAGAAAGAAAGAAAGGAAGAAAGAAAGAAAAAAAAGAAAGAAAGACAGACAGAAAAGAAAGAAAGAAAGAAAGAAAGAAAGAAAGAAAGAAAGAAAGAAAGAAAGAAAGAAAGAAAGAAAGTCTCTCTATGCTGCATAGGCTGGTCTTGAACTCCTGGACTCAAATGCCTCCTACCAGGACATTCTTGAATCTTATGATTCTCACTCTGTGATGGTGACCAGAAAAGTTGCTCCATGGGGCTTTGTAAAGCAGGGAGCCCCATACTGCACATCTACAAAGAAGTCAGATTGCATAGCAAAGTCCTTGACCTCCAGAAATTTATATTCAAAGAAGAAAAATTTTTTAAAAATTTAAAAAAAGAAAAGTCAAACTGAGACACAAAACAAGCATTTAACTATATAATATATGGTGCTATGTAATAAAAAGGTGCAAACCACGGGTTATAGAAGTGAAGGAGGGAAGGAGTATTTGCTTCCAACTATGGGGATTAAGGATGACATTATGAAGGATGTGACATTTGAACTGGGCTTAGAAAAATAGATAAAATTTCAATAATCAGAGAAGGGAGAATAATTGAGCAAACAGAAATGAGCAAACAGGAAAAATAAAAGACTTTGGAATGCAGATCATTCTGGGAATGAAAGAATTTTTTTCAAAATTCTTATTTGTTCCTACAGAATGATTTGAGATGACCTTTGCATCTATAAAACATGGACAGGATAGTACAAGCGGAAAACAGAGAACAAGAAAAACCTTTGGAATTTAAGATATAATTGCCAAAATAAGGGTGAATGGATAGTGAATAAATGTAAATGCATAAATGTAAAGATAACCCAGTCATTGGAAATATTGAACAGTTAAAGGGAGGAGAGTGAAAGGAGAGCAGGCAGGCAATTAGTAGAATAGAAATAACAATAAAATTAACAGCAGCAGCTATAGATTACTTTGTTCCTTCAAAGTGCTAGTTGCTTTACATGCATTACCTCACTTAATCCTCACAAAGCACAGCATGGTTAGTGCAGTTAGTGATGTATTGCACTGAATGATGACTATAATAAAAAACGGTGCATTGCTTATTTCAAAATGTCTAAAAGTGTAGATTTTAAATGCTTTTTACCACCAAAAAGTGGTGTGAGATGATGAATTTGTTGATCAGCATAATTTAATCATTCTACAATGTAAACATATCAAATCATATCACACCCAATAAATACATAATATACACAATTGTTATTTGTCAATTAAAACAAAATAATAATTTTTTAAAAAAGAAACCAAGGCCCAGAGAGTAAAGGAACTTGCCTGATATCAGGTAGCAAGTGGTTAAGGTATGTCTGACTCCAAAACTAGTGCCCTTAATGACTTCACTTGGAGAAAAGAGAGGGGAATCAACAAGAAGAGAAAGAGGTTGGTTGAAGGTGTCAGACTGAAAGCTGACATGTATAGGAATATGTTCCTCAGGAATTAGGAAGGAATAAGTGCCTGGGGATGAGTTGAGAATTGGAAAGCTGATGGAAAATTAGCCTTCAAGAGAATGAAGCTCTTTCCTTCTTCCTCTTTTCTTTTTATCCAGTGCTGGGGATTTTACTCTGGACTTCACACATGCTAGGTAAGCACTCTACCACTGAGCTACATCCACAGCCCTGAAGATCCTTTCTTTCCCCAAGACTCCTAACACTGCTGTGAAGAGGCCCAGGTTGAGACACAGCAAAGTGGCAGCGAACATGTACCAGATCCAAGGGGACCTTGAAACTAATGCCAAGTCTGCCTCCAAAAGCAAACTGCTTATGTCTGATGACTCATTCCCCAGGACAAGGCCAGCTGTTGGCCAGCAGCCACTAAGGATGCCGTCACACGGCACTACTCTGCACTGGTAGGTGCTATCACATCCAGACCTCCTCCAAAAGGAAGTGTGGCCAAAGTCTAGTGCCACCTTTGATTTTTTTTGTTGTTGTTGTTGTTTTTTGTCATTAAACTATTTTATTCCATCTGGGCAGGGGCAAAATGGATGAAAGCAGACCACAGAGGGGATGTCACAATTCCAGTTCACTCCCTGTAATACATCTGAGCTGGCTGCCTAAAAAGGGCAACAGGGGCACGGACACACACACACACACACACACACACACAACTGACTATGGCACCCTTGGAAAATGGTTCAAGAGAGGAAACTTCACAAGTTTGGATTCCAAAAGCCCAAAACAGGTGGCCTTTTCAAAGAGCTAAGTTGATTTTATCACCAGCCTTAGTCTGAATTCCCTGCACATCTCCTCCCTAATCCAGGATGTGATAAGGAACCAACATAACAAGAATGCATCTTCCAGAGGAAAAGGTGAGCTCAACGAGATACGACTGGAGCCTAATTACACAGCTTCTTTTGAAATCTCCTGGTAAAAGTGTAAAATGAAAAAGGACTGAAAGAGGCAGTTTAGCACAGCTACAGTGTGGCCATTTTTCTTTTTTAAGATGACACACCAAGTAGCTGCCATTTTTAGAAAATGGCAGTTTCATCTGAAATCAGAGCTAGTGTCATTCTATAGCAAAAATTAAAGACCTTGTGGGAACCTGGGCCCCAAAGAGTAGTATTTCTTTGTTAGACCTGATTAATATTACACAAAGGATAGGACAGGAAGGTTGGGCTGGAAGAAGAAAAGCACCTTTGTGAAGAAAAACAAGTACGTGGCCTTAAGGGAGCTCAGCACATGTTTAATTTTGTGTTTTAAACTTCTCAGCAGACTGCAGATCTATAAAGGGAATCACTGGAAGTGAAGATAACGGCGACATACCCAGAGCATCAGGCTGTTTTCTGCAAGACGGGGCGAGAAGTGAGAAAGCAAAATCTTTGCTTCAGTTACACAAACTCCCTCTCCTTTGCAGAGAAACTTACTAGCTGAAATGGAGCCAGAAGCTAATGCGGGAGCCTTAGCGAGTAACTCTGTGCTTGTCAAACACTGACATCTACTGGTTGGTTCGGAAATGTAGCTTTATTTCTGAATGAGCCATTTGCAGTACCAAATAGATGAATTCCCCTGTGCATTTTATTGTGGAAGGTTTTTTTTTTCTTTCTTTGGTCCTTTGGAAAATATTGAACTATAATTGAAATTTTATTTCTATAAAACATAGTTGTTTAATTTATGCTCGTATTTTTAAAAAAACGTTATAAGGATTGTTATTAAATAGGGTATGAGGGGGGAGAAAAAAAGCATAAGATCTCTAATCAGAATTTGTTGGGTGAAATAATCATATCTTCTACCCAGAAAACTCTCATCAGTTTCCAAAGTGTGACCAGTTATCTCATTATATATTCAACTACCCTTCGAGATGGGAAGATCAGGATCATTCTATTTTGCAGGAAAGGACACAAAGGCCCAGAAAATCTTGCTAATAAATCCAAGGTCATAGAGCAAGTCAGAGGTGATGGTGGTTCCAGAATCAAGCTTTTCCAATTTATAGGCCAGAATTCTTATCATTAAGGCACATTTCCCTTTGTGGAAAGAAATAAATTACTCCCAGCTGGTGAGTACAGAGGGAAAAGGCAAATGGGGACACACCAATACACACCCACCCTTTCTTTTGCTCTGTACCATTAAAGCCCTGACATTAACTAATGAGCAGAGGGAGAAAGCCACTGTGGATGATAGCTGCACTCCATTTTAGTACATCAAGAAAGACTTGCCTCAAACTAATGAACCCACTGGGCATTATTAACCTTCCCCTCCAGCATCCCAGAGTCAACCACCACAATGAAGTGCAGAAGCTGATCTTTAAAAACACACTGGATCGCCATTCACAGAGATTGAGGGCCAGTTACCCAATGACCAGATTTAGCCATCTTCCTGCAATCCGGCACGGAACTACATGCCAATGAGGCTAACTAGCTTCCAAATTACCATCAAAATTAGAGGCATTAGGGAACCTTGGGACAAGGAGCCAAACCTGAGGGAGGGTGAATGGGTTATGAACTTACCCAACTTCTCTCTTACCAAAGGTGTACGATTTTTAAATTGTGATCTCCACCCCCGCCCCCAGCCAGGAGAATAAACTAGGAATTCTGAGAGAGATATCTAACCATGGAGGTTGGAATATAAGTGAGCACTTCATCCATGCTTTCTGGAATCAAAATATTGCCATGAGATTCCCAGCAGAGGTCAAGGGGCATGTGCTTTAGAAACCTATAGCCAAACTGGAACTGTTGCCACTTTGCTAGTAGAGGAAGAACTTAGCATGTTGGAGGTCAAGCTGGTAGATAGTTAGGAGAGACCCATCAAGCAGATGGCAGGGGAGCACAAATTACTTCACAGGGTTTGAATACTTCTCCCAGAAGCATCTCCATCTCCAGAAAACCCCGGTATCAAGTGCTACCATTAACACTCCTTCTAAATAGCAAATGAAAAGGGAATGGTACAGATTTATAGCAATTCTTTTTCCCCACTCCAGGGACTCTGGCCCATCTCAGGACCTGGCCTGACTCCTCTTCCCTATAAAACATTTCTCTTAGCAGTAGTAATACTAATAGAGCAGGCACTGTTTGAAAGGTTTCATGTATATTAAATAATTAATCCTCTTGACAACCCTATTGGGTTGTTGCTACTATCCCCACTTTACAGATAAAGAAGTGAGGCACAAGGATTTAATAATTTAACCAATAGTGCACACCTTTCAAATGATGGGACTAGAATTTAAACCCTTACCTGTCCACTTTAGGTGCCTACTCCCGTAACCTCTATAGCAGTGGTTCTCAAAGTGTGGCATCTGGATCAGCACCATTAACATTATCTGGGAACAAAATTTGCAGTCACACAGATAATTCTGAAGCTCACAACAGTTTGAGAACTCATGCTGCCTTGATACTGCCTGTCTCTAAAAGGTAGTTGGGTGTGTAGAACATTAAGCACAGAGCACTCTTCCCAGTCTGGCCTCATCTTGATTTCTTGCCATTTTTCTGATCAAATAGGAGCATGAGAAGGTAATTCAATTTGAATTTGGTCTTTGGTTAATTATGGATGTTTGGGTATCTTTCTTTAGACCTAGCAAAATTCCAAGATGTAATTCACTAAGTGTAGATATGCATTTTTCAGATGCAAAAATCAAAGCCATTGAATTCAAATCAATTCAGCCATTGATTGAGGTAGATTGGGCTACCTCAATCATTTAGTCCATTCTCCTTCTTCCAAAATGTAAACATAACCAATTTGACGCCAGCAAGTGATTATCTCCATAGAAGGGAAAAAAATATCTGGAAATAGGACAGAAATAGCACTTGAGGTTTGGACTCCAGAGATGTTTTTCGACCCAGGCTTCATTTGACCACCTTTATCTTCCCCTGTGTGATCCCTCTATAGTCTTTTTTTAAATTAATTTTTAGATGTTGTTAGATCTCTATTTTATTCACTTATTTATATGTGGTGCTGAGAATTTAACCCAGTGCCTCACGCATGCTAGGCAAGTGCTCTACCACTGAGCCACAACCCCAACCCTCCTCTATAATCTTTATATCAGAAGGACCCAGCTCAGCATTCCCCAAAATGTGTGTGTGCTTTAAAACTCAAATGCTGTCAGATGCTTTGTAAGAAGAGGGTTACAGAATAAGCCAATTTAAAAAATTGAACCCCAAAATTTTAAAAGGTTGCAGAATCAAACCAAATTAGCTTGTTTCTTGAATAGTTAAAAGCCAAGAATTCTTAAGCTCTATGTATATACATATAAATATCTGTATCTATATGGCTATATATGTGTATGCAAACCAAACTATGATGATATTACCATTATCATCACCATTTGACAGATAAGGACCCCTGGGTATAAAAATATGAAATGGATTTTTCCAAGTTTATATGAATAGCAAGTAAAAGATCCTAGCTCAGGTCTAAATCCAGAGTCTGTCTTCAGGGTTCCCCATTCATAACATCATACTTCAATGCCTCCCTTTAAGAAATTCTGAAGATTTCATCTATTTTCCCCTCTCAAAATATTTTCATACACAATCCATAAGGAAATCTGGTAGTAGATAAATATGCTTACATTATATAACCCGGGGTCTCCCAAACTTACTTGCTCAGGGACCCCTGTTTTGTACAACACCTAACAACTTCCCTAGCACAACTGGTCTTAGCAACACATTTTGGAAATCCTGGTTTGGCCTGACTGAGAAAGACCACTCTCTTACCCTATCTCTAAGCCATTGTGTAAAGAAAGATGGAATACAGGGCAAACGTGTGTGCATGTGTGTGTGTGTGTGTGTGTGTGTGTGTGTGTGTACAGCTTAGAATAGTAACTTTGGTGGGGGTGCTGGGGATTGAACCCCAGGGTGCTTTAACACTGAGCTACATCCCCAGCCCTATTTATTTATTTGTTTAGGGACAGGGCCTCAATAAGTTGCTGAGGCTGGCCTTGAACTTACAATCTTCCTGCGTCAGCCTCCCAAATTGCTGGGATTACAGGTGTACAGCACTGTGTCAGCTTAGGAAAGTAACCTAAATAGAATAAGTGCTACACAAGTGTTTTGTTGTTGCTGTTGGTGGTGGTAGTATCGTACTTGACTCATACCTAAGGCCTTTAGCTAACCTCGAAGGACAACAAAGACAATTAGATCATCATGTGGAAAAGAAGCTTATTTCATATGTCTTAGAATAGACAGATTCAATTTGCATTGCTAGGGCTGGGGATGTAGCTCAGTTGGTAGAGTGCCTGCCTTGTAAGCACAAGGCCCTGGGTTCAATCCCCAGCACTGCAAAACAAAACAAAACAATTTGCATTGCTGACATCAAAGGTATCATGCCACTGTTTCAGCCCTTCCATAGACAACACTTTGTAAGAGGGATACCACCCACTAAATGCCCAATGGGGCATTTTCTCCCATCCCCACCCTACCCCTTGGAAGCTCCAAATTGCTTACCACCTTCATCCAATTTATCCTGGAAGTTATAAAACTACTGGCTTGAGTTACTCCAACCAGTCAGATGGAGATTTGGCGTGGCATTCAGTAACCCCCTTTTCAAGTTTCTTTCTAAATTGTGATCAATCTGGCTATTCCTTTCTGGTTACTAACATTATCTGTAATTTACCAAACCATGCCAAGGTACAGGTTAAGTCGTACTTTTTTGGTTTTTACCCAAAGCTATTATTGTGGAATCTCTAGGTCCTCCACTTATTTCTCCTAATCCTAGGATTATCTCACGTTATTCATAAAGAAGTCTTCTCTGTTTTATGGATGTCATAGGTTCCCACTACCTATAGAAGCCACATTACAGGTACCCCATCACTGCTACCAGGCCCACCAAAAAAGATGAGGACATTAATATTTGTGCCAAGTATACTACTTCTCCCCTTCCCAAAGCCTCCAGGGCTACATCAAACCACTGATGCTGCTTTGTGCTGCTCTTGAGTCCAAATGGCACCAGTTGCTAATACTGTGCCAATCACTGGAGGCTGGGTAGCATCTGCAGCTATGTGCTGCCCCTGGTGTCACTGATGTGCTAAAGCTTTCTAAGTACCAAAGTTGAGTTATGTTCCCTGGAAACCTCAAGTTGGCTCTGGTCTGAGCTAACTCTGTTAGGTAGCCCTAAAAGCTGTGCTTCCTTATCTCCCTTACAAGGCCTCAGAGAGACCTTTAGACAAATTAGTTTTTCCTGTTTGTCTTTCTTTTTTTTTGTCGGGTGGGGGATTTAACCCAGGGGCACTTGACCACTGAGCCACATCCCCAGACCTATTTTGTATTTTATTTAGAGACAGGGTCTCACTGAGTTGCTTAGCGCCTCTCTATTGCTGACACTGGCTATGAACTTGCGATTCTCCTGTCTCAGCTTCCCGAACTGCTGGGATTACAGGCGTGCACCACCGAACCTGGCTCCTGTTCATCTTGATTTTAGTATCTCTCTACACAAGATTTAGACACAAATCCCGGGGGAACTAGGCCAATGGGTAAATCTGAATGATGGATAATAAGAATATACTTTTATTTGCCCCAATCCTCTAACAGCTAAATCTCTATTATTGAAACTAAAATGTGTATATGGCTGTCTTTCTCAGGGGACTCATTACTAGCCCATGGAGAATAGGATGGAGAGCTTTATCCAGCTTGCCCTAACACATCTGAATCCTAGTGAAGAACCTAGCTTAGGCTCTTGCTAGCCTCTCTTCTACAAGATATTTTATTCTCAGAACATCAATCTTGCAAACCAATCCAAAAAACTGTAGGAAGATTCATTGGCTAGGCAGCAAACAACCAAAATTCAAATTCCAGTTCTATCATTTATCAGCCATGTGAGCCCTGGGCAGGCTATTTAACCTCCATTTACTGGGATAATAATAGTTTCCCTGCCTGACCCCAGGTTTGTCCAAGAAGTATGTATTGAGCTTCCTTCCAAAAGATAAAAGACACAATTTTAGGTCTGTCAGACATACAATGAACTCTCAGATTTCTCTAGCTAACATACAAACTAACAATAATCGTTTTTTGTTTTGGAAAATGTTAGTGCATTCTTACTCATTGTCCTGCCCTTTATTTTTTAAATCATGAGCCAAACTTCAATATTTTGAGGGCATCCCAAATGAGTTACTGGTGAGGTTTCAGAAACTTCCATTCATGCCACCAAAATGAAAATCATGAACTCTGAAACTTAAAGCTGATAACCTCTTTGGATATGTATACACAAGATACTAAAATATATTGCAACATACAAAAAAGGAGGCATCTAGCAGAAGGAAAACAAACCCTTTGAAGAGCCCCAAGCAGCAGGCCACTTGCCCTAACAAGAGGGCAAAGCAATTCCTTCTGGAATTCACAGTCCCAGGAACTAAAGCTGTGTCAGCCAAAAGGAGGTCTCGCCACAGGCTTTGAGGGATTCTTATTTCAATTAGTCAAACACAAGCTCAAAAGATGGAGTTTCTGATTTCCCATGGCTGTAGCTGGATTCTGCAACAAAGAGGACCTTTGGTTTACTTCTCACAAGTGAGCAAAGCAATAAGCAAGGAGAGTTAGCCACTGATTCTGACCCCAGGCTGACACCTTAGCACTTGAGCTCTTGAGTTTCTTAGGCAGCACCATGTGAAACTGCCCCTGCACCAGGATCTCCACTATCTGCTCCTTCATGTGAGTATCAGGTCTCAACCGTTTTCAGCAAGTTCCTGGAGATGTCTGAGGATGTTCCTGGGCCCAGCTGCATCCTTGTAACAGGCCTTCCTGAATCTCTGCCTGGAGGCTACTGGATTGGGAGAATTCCTTTGTGACATGGACACAAGGTCCTTAACAGTCTTCAGTGAAGATCTCTGGCAGGAGCTTAGCAGGCTGTCATGGAACCTGGCCCCAGGATGACTTCTGGCTCCTCAGCCATCATCTCATTTGGCAGTGACCTTATTCGATCATTCTGGGCTTCTCTCTTTCTTTGCATCTCTGGGTAACCTTCAGTCTCTATTCGGGAACTCTGCAAATGTTTCAGACTCCTCTGACCCCCAACTCTGTGGCACACCACCAGAACTGGAAGATGCACCCCGCTGCCCTGCCCTTTACATGTTATCTTATCCTTCCCAATAATTACCATAAGTAATTATTAGTAATATAGTATCTTACCACAATAAGATACCATAATTAAGCCCATTTTACAAATGAGGAAAACAGAAGCTTAGTGAGAATCATAGACTTATCAAATCACATATCTAGGAAGTGGTGGACCTGGGATTCAAATCCAAATCTGTTTGATGCCAGTCTATGATTTTTGCATTAGACCATACTACCTCATGTATATAAATAGCTATAATACAAGCTAGAAAGTCATTCATCTCATAAGGCATAGATGAATTGCCATAGAATCAAATGAGATGCATATGAAAGTGTTTTATAAACAGTCAAGCTGACACAACTGTAAAGTGTTTCTGTTATTGTCATTAGGGTAAGTGCTCTATAAAATATGCTGGCTGTAAAATTCCATCTGTAAATAGGAGGTAACCAAGCCTTGTAGAGAAGAAAGGAAGAAAAAGGTGTTTAATTTCTGCTGCAACAGCTCATTGGAAAGCAACTGGTACCTCGAATTCAATCACTGTTCTAAATAGCCCAGCATCTGTGTATGGGCATGGGTAACCTATGTGAATAGCTCAAGAGCCCCCACAGCTCAATGGCACCACCTGAGCAGAATGAAAATAAGTTCAGCACGTTGCAACATGTTGGATGGACCTCCTGAGTGGACATATTTGAATGAGCTATTAGGATCACTAGGTGAAGCGGGATCTTGTTCAGGATGTATGGACCACTGTGATCACTATGAGCAAGACCATTAACCCAGCAGGAAGTGAGAAACTAGCTTTTGAATGCAGTCTGATTCAGAGGTTCTTTGTTGTGAGTTCAAGGTCTAATGCTTATGGGCTACATATTGACAACTACTATGTTCAAAGCACAGAGCTAAGCATGGAGTGCATCACAAGTCATCATACTGTGATAAAGCCAATTGTATTTATGTGATTTAAAAGTGTAAGTTTTTAAGTACTACAGACCACTATCCATTCTACCCTTGGGCAAGTTGAATAACCTCTCTGAGACTCAGTTTCCTAATCTGTAAAAGGAAGCTCAAAGTGCCAATCTCAGAGTTGTCATGAGGATGAACTAAGTTAATAAGATCTTTCTTTTGACTTCTAGAAAGTGGTAGCAGATGTCCATTCTAGGCATTTTGGTTACCTAGTGCATAACAGATTACTCCCAAACTTAGCAGCTTAGAACAAAACACATTTATCATCTTGCAGTGCTTGTGGATCAGGAATCTGGGCATGACTAACCTGAGTCCTCTGCTTTAGGGTCTCTTGCAGACTATAATTAAGGTGTGGGTCAAGGGTAGGGTCTTTTAAGGCTTTACTGAGGGAGGATGCACTTTCTAGCCCACTCATGTGGTTGGCAGAATTCAGGCCCTCACAGGCTGTAAAACGAAGGTTCTTTACTGGCTGTTCACTGGAGGCCACCTTTGGTTCCTTGCCAAAAATGGGTTTCTCCAACATGGTATCTTACTTCATGGAGGCCAGCAAGAGTCAGCTAACAAGATGGAAGTCATAGTCTTAGAGCCTGATGACAGAAACAATGTCCCAACACTTTTTTCTGTATTCGATCCCTCAGAAACAAATCCTTAGGTTCAGTTAACATGCAAAGAGGATTATGCAAGGACATGAATCCTAGGAAATAGGGCTTTTGGGGGGCAATCTTAAGAGTCTGCCTACTGATAGGTAACAAACAGACATGAGTGGTGGGAACATGAGGTTCAGGGGATAATTCTATAAACTGGGCCTAAGGTGCTGACCCCCACATGATTTCTTTCAAAAAGCAATGCAGCCCTGCCTGACTTAAGTCAATAGGACATGCTACATTCCTCAGAAAACAACCTGTTACCTGCAGGAGAAATGCAGGCTCAAATCACTAATAAGAAGAGCCCAAGTTACCCTGAAAGGAGTTACTTTTGTGATCCTTATAGAGACCAGATTTCAGAAATCAGAGAGATGATAATTAGAACTAGTCAGTATGGGCCAAAGTGACCCAGAATTGCCTTGGATCTTTAGCATGTCATCATAGTAGTAAAATTTCCCCTCCATGGGGTATGTCTAGGTACAGTGGGGACTTGAAAGCCTAATGCAATCTTGTTGTCAGTCAAAAGAAAAGAGGTAGACCTGGAAGGGATTCTCTGGAAACTTCTCTGGGACCCCAATAAAACTGGAAGGTAGGACAGACATACTATTCCTCTCCTTTCTGAGAGGACCCCCTCTCTCCCTTGAGAGTATTCCCATTTCCCCATTTCCTATCCTTTCTAATAAACTTATGCTTATGATACATAATGGGGATGAGGGAGGTAAGGGAAGAATGGAAGAAGGATGGATTTGGTAGACGGAAATGAGGGGTGGGGAAGGAAAGATAATAGAATGAGACAAACACTGTTACCTTATGTACATGTATGAATATGCAAATGGCACAATTCTACTTTGTGTACAACCAGAAAAGTGATAATTGCACTCCATTTGTGTATAATGAATCAAAATTTTAAAAAAATTTTTAAAATAAACTTATGCTTGCTACTTTAAGTGACATGTCAGAAATCCTTCCAACACAAATGCAAGAATCAGTAATGGAGGACATCTGCAGCTACCTCAGGTCCATGGTGAGCCCTTACTCTGTAACACTACCACATTGAAAAAGGTATTTAATTCAAGAATCAAAGAGAAACTTCTATGTTTGAGGAGATAGATATGCTTACCCTGATTTGAACATTATATAAGGCATTCATGTATTCAAATATCACACAGTAACCATATGCAATTTTTATATATCAATTAAAAATAAAAAAGAAACATCTAAAGGACTTTGAAGTATAAAAGTGAAATTTAAGGGCTGGGGATATGGCTCAGTTGGTAGAGTGCTTGCCTCACAAGCACAAGGCCCTGGGTTCAATCCCAGCACCACAAAAAAAAAAAAAATTAAAGTAAACTGTGAAAATAAGTATAGGGGAAACAGTTAATAAGGAATGATATCCCTATGTACTTTGGAGGTTTTATTTGCCTCAACAATAAAAGGATTCTTTCCTTTTTTTGATTTTTTAAATTTGTTCTAATTAGTTGTACATGACAGTAGAATGCTTTTATACATTTTGATAGATCATACATAAATGGAGTGTAATTTCTTATTTTCCTGATTGTACATATTGTAGGATCACATCAGTCATGCAGTCATACATGTACATGAAGTAATAATGTCAGTTTCACTCTGCTATCCTTCCTACCCCATACTCTTTCCTCTCCCTTCACCCCCCTCTACCTAACATAAAGTAACTCTATTCTTCCCTACCCCCCCACTTATTGTGAATTAGCATCTGCATATCAGAGAAAACATTCAGCCTTTGGTTTTTTGGGTTTGGCTTATTTTGCTTAGCATGATATTCTTTAACTTCATCCATTTACCAGCAAATGCCATAATTTCATTTTTCTTTAAAGCTGAGTAATATTCCATCATATATATATATAGATAGATAGATAGCTGAGTAATATTCCATCATATATATATATATATTCCAGCATATATATATATTCCATCATATATATATATATATTCCAGCATATATATATACACACACATATATATATATATATATATATATATATATATATACACGCACCACATTTTGTTTATCAATTCATCTGTTGAAGGGCATCTAGGTTGTTTCCATATTTTAGCTATGGTAAATTGAGCTGCTATAAACATTGATGTGGCTGCATCACTGTAGTATGCTGATTTTAAGTTCTTCGGGTATAAACCGAGGAGTGGGATAACTGGGTCAAATGGTGGGTCCATTCCAAGTTTTCTGAGGAATCTCCATATTACTTTCCAGAGTGGTTTCACCATCTTGCATTCCCACCAGCAATGCATGAGTGTACCTTTTTCCCCACATCCTCGCCAACATTTGTCATTGCTTGTATTCTTTTTTTTGTTTTGTTTTTAAAATAGCATTTTTTAAAAAGTTAATGTGTACATTACAGGAAAAATAAAAACACAAGCAAATAACAAAGTTATCCAGTCACAAGCAGCTTAGTTGGATGTGTCCCTCCAGGTCGGCATTGTTGCTTATATTCTTGATAATTGCCATTTTAATTGGCGTGATGAAACCTTAGAGTAGTTTTGATTTGCATTTCTCTAATTGCTAGAGATGTTGAACATTTTTTCATATATTTGTTGATTAATTGTATATCTTCTGTGAAGTGTCTGTTTCCTTAGCCCATTTATTGACTGGGTTATTTGTTTTTTTGGTGTTAAGTTTTTTGAGTTCTTTATGTATCCTAGAGATTAATGCTTTGTCTGAGGTGCATATGGTAAAGATTTTCTCCTAATCAGTAGGCTCTCTTTTCACATTATTGATTATTTCTTTTGCTGAGAAGCTCACCCATTTTACAGATGAGGAAACTGTGGCTAAGAGACATTAAGTAACTTGCTCAAGGTCCCTAAAAGTAAAGTTGCATCTGAATCTAAGTCTATCCAACTCTAAAAATCTCTGGGTTTTCTACTACATTAACAAAATAGTATAATTTGTTCTATTTTGGTGTTCATGCTTTAATTTTGTTCAACACCTTGCCTTTTTAAATAATTTTTCTCTTTAATGGTAGTGCACATCTAATACTTTAAAACCTATGAAATGGAAAAATTAACTGCCTAAAAGAAATTAGAAAATTAGAAAAAGAAATCCAGTTACATAAGAGGAATAAAGTCAAGAGATGTATTGTACAACATGGGTAACACCTTACTTTTTTATTTATTTATTTATTTATTTTGGAACCAGGGATTGAACTCAGGGACACTCAGCCACTGAGCCACATCCCCAGCCCTATTTTGTATTTTATTTCGAGACAGGGTCTCACTGAGTTGCTCAGGGCCTGGCTAAGTTGCTGAGGCTGGCTTTGAACTCGCGATCCTCCTGACTCAGCCTCCCAAATCGCTTGGATTACAGGCGTGCGCCACCACGCCCGGCTAACACCTTACTTTTGACTAAGCACATACATATCCTGTCTTTACTTCTATACGCATAATCCTTTATAAACTTTACCCCTACAAATCACACACTATTAGTTGTTTAGAAATTTGACACCAATTATTTATGATGGAGAGCAACACATCTCTTTTTTTCAATAAATAGAAAATATATTGTTTGTTTTCTGTAGTCCTCAGGTGCTAGATATATTTTGTTAATGTTTTCTAAAAGTAGAAGTACTAATCGTGATTTTTTTTTTTTTTTTTTTTTTGCAGTGCTGGGGATTGAACCCAGGGGTTTGTGGTTATGTGGCAAGCACTATGATTTTTTTTATACTATGTTTGTCAAACCAGCGATCTTTGCTAGTATGCAGGAAGCTAGATATTCAGCATGAGTCAAAATCTGTACACATTAGGAGTTCAGAGGATCTTCATAGTAAAAGGCAAAAGTGAAGAATAAAAGAAGTCATCTTGGGATTAATCCGCACTAAATTCCAAGGATGTTTCTTAAATCCAAGAAAACAGAAATTTTGTAGGCACAGTATCATCATGGAGCACCCAGTGAATATAACAGAAGGAACTAAGCTCAGTAGATACTGAATGGGATCCAACACTTTATAAAACATAGGCAATGCCTGCACTCAGGGATCAAGGTCATGTAGTATAAACCCAACTGAGCATGAGCCAGCCCTTCAAAGCAAACACTGCCAGATGGAGTCGCTTCCTATCAAGATTAATTGCTTGACACCACAGAGTGAATTCTGTATTACATCAGGGTTTTCATGGGAATATAAAACATCATAGCCATCCTGTCCTCATCTGTGGCTTGGCTAATAGGCTTTTTTGGATGTTGGTGATGGTAATTATTTACCAAGGCCAGATTTCTGAGTTAGACTGGAAACGTCAGAATGTATGATATGCTTCCATTTATGCTTTAAAGGTCTATATAGACATACTGATGACAGTGTAAGCTTCCCTGTAAGTTCAGAATATTTCTGGAAGCATATGTGAAAAACAGTCCTTTAGGGAGGGGAACTGGAATATTGGGAAACTGCCAAACTGGAATAGGTGGAAAAGAGAAACATACTTTTCACTGTGAAATCTCTCATATAAATTGAACTTAATACCAAGTTTATGAATCACTTCAACTTTTTGCTCAAAGTAATCTTGAAATATTCAAGAAAAAAATCATGAATTTTTAACCAGGTCTGTACATCAGAATTTCTTACATAGATTTTTGTCAAAATAGACATAGAGGTGGTTTAACCTTAATAACTGGGGCTCTGGAGTAAGAATACATGGGTGTGGGTATTTCCACCACTGGACAAAGCATAAAGCAAGTTTTTTGAACTCTCTCAGACCTGGTTTCCTCCTCTGTAAATGGTAGCTCTGTTGTAAAACTGCTTTGCCAAAATTTAGAATGAAAGAAGGAGGTCTTAAACGGCTGGGGATATAGCTCAGTTGGTAGAGTGCCTGCCTTGCAAGCACAAGGCCCTGGGTTCAATCCCCAGCACCACAAAAAGAAAAAAGAAGGAGGTCTTATTGAAAGCTCGCAAGGCAGGGGGTGGCCAAAGAAGTAAGCTCGCCAGGTGGGTTCACCAGAGTCAGACAAAAGTAGTGGCTTGAGATAGAGTCTGTGTCCCAGGCGAAATCTCCAGCCCCCCGGGGTGGAAGTCGGAGTGGGAGAGCCAGAAGAAATCGCACATGGCTTTGGCTGCTCAGGGTTTTTATACAGAGGAAAGGGGTCAGCGGTCCTGCCCAGGAAAAGGTGGACCCAAGGTGGATGTCAGGGTCAGCAGGTCTGCCTCATTGGTCACTTCTGGCACAGTGTGTTGCTAGGTGACTTTGCTCCCTCCCCCTGCAGCCACTCAAATTCAACCTGACACTTATATGTCATCCTTTGAGAAGAGGACAGTAAAACACCATTTCCCTGAAGTGCCCTTATCTATTCCCAAGAACCTAGCCAAGTCAAGGGAACAGCCAAAATGTCCAGATAAATATTATCTTAAAGGACACTGACTTTCTTTTATGTATGCTAGGAATTAGGACAAGTTAGTGTTATCTGTAGAAAGTTGCTTTCTTGCAACTTTCACACCAAGTTCCTTGGGATGCTGCTCACACAATGGGACAAAGTAAGCAAAGCTAGTGATGTCACTGCTTCTGTAACCTAATTTATCAAAATTCCGTACCTGTATTAACTGGTGTGAAATTGAGGGCACTGTGGAGAGGATAAGAGCCACTCATCTAGCCACCTGCTACTGGACAAAGCATCTTGAGGGACAGAAACAGTATTTTCTGGTAAAGCACCCTGAGAGATGGAGGTGCTGTTTGTTGAGCCTGTTACCACTGGATTTTTTGGGAGTAGTGTCATGAGGGATGGAGGAACTACTTAGTGAAGCACCCTAAGAGACAGAGGTACTATCTGTCCAGTCTGTCACCATTGTGAAGCCAGAATTGGGGACAGGCAGTTAGTGTAGAATAGGAAATCTGGTCAAATCGAGGAATGGAGGCCATCAGACTCTGGGAAGTTGGAGACGAGCCTGGGCGATTGGAATGTCAGTGTCTCCAGAGCCCTTTTGACCACCAAGGTTACCTGTTTAACTGCCCCTCCCAAAAAGCTGTAGACAGGGAATTGCTAATTAATGCTCCCTGGGCCCCCACCTGAATCTCCATGTGGGCCTTCCCCCTGCCATTTGCATCTCACCATTTTGCTGTGTCACTGGACCTCCTCATGTAGGCAGGAAGGAGAGATAGATAAGGGTCAGAGGAAAGAACAGAACAAAGAAGAGCCTAACCTATAAAAGATGTAGGGTGTGCTCACTTCTTGGGGGATTCTAGAACATCAGCCATGGCCCCCCTTCTCCCTCCCGGGAGAAGTCTGTGTTACTACCTTTAAATAAAACCTGCTTAACATGCTTGCTTTGGTGTGCTTCTCTGGCGTTATACTTCAACAAAACGGCGGTATCAATTGGACCTTCTCTGTAAGCATTTTCAATCAACCATAGGTCTTTCACGCTGTCTCCAGGTTCTTTCTTTAGTCTCAGCAATCTACCCCACTACCCTACCACAAATGGGTTATGACCAGTACATAGTGTCAAGGGCTAGTCCTGCCTGGGACCTGATTCAATTGGTGATGTAAGGGGAAAAATGTGCTGATTCATCATCTCACCTTCCAGATGGAAATAGGAGGAAATAATTGCATTGTACCTATGAACTTAAAATTAACAAGCAGTAATTGAAAGACCCCAACTCTATGTCCACCCCCCCCATAGGAAGGGAACAGATTCCGGGAACTAAAAACCCATGACATAGGTCACTCTACCCAACCCCAACCCCCCTAGGGAGGTTTCAGGATCTGGTCTCGGGAACTGGTTTCAGGAACTGGTTTCGGGAGCCGCCCGGAGGTTGTTAAACTTAAACTGATAAACAGGTTAAGAAACCACAGGACAATTGAAAAAGTATAGGTCACCTTGTCCCAGCAAAAATCGTGGTTGTTCCGGGAGTTAAAATATAACCTATGTGCTGTATTCAAAATATCCAATAAGAAACCTGTTGCTTACCGTGCGCGCGAAACCTGCCCCTTTACCCTATAAAAACCCTGTACCCCAAAGCCCGGTGTGCCAGTTCACCGAAGCTCCAGCTGAGGTTTTGCTGTGCACCCGCAGGCGCCTGTGTACCAATAAACACCTCGTGTTTTTGCAGCCAGCAGTGTCTTCGCGTGATCTTCCTTGGACAGGGGGACTGAGGGTCTTTCAGTAATAAATAAATCTTATTTTCCAAGACCTCAGTTGCTCTTACCAACCATCTCTATTGCTTCTACTTTGTTTCAAAATGTCTCTTTTATACCTGAAACAGGAAGTTGTCTTTCTCGACTTGTTACCAGAGTTCTAGGCAGGAGGGTTTCCAACAAATCAGGTCCAACCACTGACCCTAAAAACCAAAGAGAAAAGGTAATGGTAAAAGCAGGAAAGGAGCTTTAATCAATATGGCCATATTGGGAAAGCAAAGTAAGATCAAATCTCAGCATTCTCTTTGGGGTGTTAACATGAACTTTAGGTTTAAATAGGGGAAGAATTGGGACAGGGGGCAAGAGGTATGCATAATCAGTCTTGGTCACACTTTGGTCTGGTTGATTGTTATCTCAGTTTCAGTTTTGCATTGGAAAGTCCTTATCACTGAAGGGGGCAATTTCCACTTGCTGCTCAGGATGTTTACCTATTAGACCTGTGATCTTGGAAGGGGGCAATTCAGTTCCCATGAGATGACTGCTCCTCTTTAGCAGGGGCAGTCTGTGGGGCAATGTATCTGCAAGGTTCTACTTTTCTGAGAAAAGTAGCAACTTCTAGGTGCCACTCCAGGGGTCTGAAACAGGATGCTGTAAAAGGTGACAGCTCAGCTGAATGTCCCTGAAAATCTTGCCTCAGTCTTAAAGAGGAAAAAGACAGGTTAAGCAAATTTAGGGCGAATAAACCTTGTATTCCCAGTTTTCAGATGAATACTCCTTAAATGATTAACCTGCCTACATGCAGAGCTGTGCAGGTTACAATGACAAAGGCTATAGACACAAAATGAAGGCAGAGCTGCCAAGCTTTATCCTGCTTTTAGTTACCCATTGTACATCTGCAGGCCAAAATGAGGAGTCACTGCTTTTAGCAAAGGCAGCCGAAATCCCTGTTATAGTTTTACTAGGACTTCGGTAGTGATGAACAGTCATATAATACTATTTGCCCTTCATTCCGTGGGAATCAAAAGGCCTGCTTGACTTTCTGATGTTAGAGCAGAAGGTAATGAAATGGGCTGAGAATTGGGGAAATCTCCACACAGCAGGCCAGGTGCTGAGTTGCCCTTTCTGCCTGTCTCTTTCATTTGTGTTTCAAATCCAGGCACTAAAATTAACCTACCTGCCTTGCCATTCTAAATGAGCTTTCACTTCCCTTAATAGTCTACAGCACATCAAAATCCTTCCCTCTAAGCATGGAGAGACCAGTGAAGAGGAAGCACTGATTGGATGTCTCCAGAATGAAAAACAAATTAGCGTCTGCTATCAATAAACACCCATCTCATTAAGGGATTTGCTTTCCAGCATGGTCCAAGAAGATGGCTATTATTGGTAGGCAAATGGACATGCTTCTTAATCTAGAATGGCATAAATTTCCAGAGATATAATGAATCCTAAATAGCAGGTTCCAGGATATGGGTATGTTATTCCAATTTGCAGTTCTCTGGTACTATTTACTACATTACGAGTCACTGGGTGACTAATGGTTGTTACCCTGAAGTGCGTAGACTACAGAGGCTTGTGGAAGTAGAGGAGAAATGATCACAGCAAATAAATAATTCCCACTTACTGTAATAAATAGTCCCACTTACAGCCTAGGAGTCAATTAAAGACTATTTCACAAAAAGAAGCTCTCCAGGTCCCTCTTCAAATCTACTAAATCAAAATTTTCAAAGAATGGTAAAAGAGATTGTTCAATATTAATAAGCATTATAGTGCATATTTGTGTATTTGCTTTGTGTGCCACTCACTATAGTAAGCATTTTACATGCATTATCTCATTTAATTCTCACAACAACCTTCACAGGGTTTGAGAAGTATTATCACCATTTGCAGAGACCCAGGGCTGTTTTCACCACACTCCTTGTTAAAATTATCTTTCTGCACTATCCTCACTTGATCCATTTGCAAACAAATGCTCTTCTGAATGACTCAGATTGTTAGTATTTTCCCCTCAAGCTTATCCATTTTACGGTCCTGCTTCCTTGGTGAAAATAAAAGCCAGTTCTCAGCTAAAAACCAGACAAGATCCACACCCACATTCCTGTCTGCCTCACATTGCTTCCCCTTCTTGCTCAATGACATATATAACACTCAGTAGGGCTGCATGGAAAATTAGATATGTAAAGACGAATTATTCAACAAGGGAATGACAGACCTATAAGACTGTCTTTTGAAGGCAAAGGGTCTTCTTGGTATTAAAATAGCAATATATGTCAATGTCTACAACTGAGACATTATAACAATAATACCAAATGGTTATGGAATACTATGTTCCAGGCATTGTGCTATATACTTTAAATTTACTATTTCATTGAAGCCTATAAGGTAAGCATTATTACTGTCCCCCACATTATGGGTGAAAAGAGAGAAGCCCAAAAAGGCCAACTAGCTTGTCAGAGATCAACCAGCTATTAATTGGCAGAGTTTGGATCAAAGCCAGGTCTGTCTGACTATGAAGGTCATATACTTAAACACTCCATTAAGGCCAAAAGCCAGGCATGGTGGCGCACGCCTGTAATCCTAGCAGTTCCAGGGGCTGAGGCAGTAGGATGGCAAATTTAAAGTCAGCTTCAGCAACTTAGTGAGGCACTAAGCAACTCTGCAAGACCCCATCTCTAAATAAAATATATTTTTAAAAAGGGCCGGGCACTGGCTCAGTGGTTAAGTGCCCCTGGGTTCAATCCCCAGTACCAAGAAAAAAAAAAAAGGAGGAGGAAGAGAAGGGGGAAGAAATATTATTTGACTTGTCTTTAATTGTGTTTGTGTATGCAGTTTGTGGGGCTTTTTTCTGTCATTGTTAGTTATGTGTGCATGCATGTGTGAGAGAGATTTTATTTTCTAATCTACCTGACCAGAGGAAGAAAATATTGTGAAGGTGAATATCTTTTTTATAAACATTTCTTAGATGTTGATAGACCTTTACTTTTATCCTTCTATTTATATGTGGTGCTGAGAATCGAACCCAGTGCCTCGCACATGCTAGGCAAGTGCTCTACCACTGAGCCACAACCCCAGCCCCGTGAAGGTGAATCTTTTTTTTTTTTTTTTCAGTGCTGGGTGAATCTTTAAGAGGACTATTTTCTCAGAGATTTTCAGGTCTGACTGATCAATGTGATAGAAAATTAAGATCACAAATAAGTGTGTTGAAACTGTTGTCCTTTTGAAGCCAGAATTGTGGACAGGCAGTTAGTGTAGAATAGGGAATCTGGTCAAATCGAGGAATGGAGGCCATCAGACTCTGGGAAGTTGGAGACACCCCTGGGAGACTAGAATGTCAGTATCTCCAGAGCCCTTTGATCACCAAGGTTACCTGCTTAACTGCCCCTCCCAAAAAGTTGCAGGCAGGGAGTTGCTAATCAATGCCCTTTGGGCCCCCACCTGAATCTCCACGTGGCCCTTCCCTCTGCCTTTAGCATCTCACCTTTTTTGCTGTCACTGCAACTCCTGGACCTAGTCTGGTAGGGAGGGAGAGATAAGGGGCAGAGGAGACAACAGAACAAAGACGACCCTAATCTATAAAAGATATGGGGTGGCTCACTTCTCTGGAATTCTAGAACACCAGCCTTGGCCCCCCTTCTCCCTCCCAGGAGAAGCCCGTGTTACTACTTTTGAATAAAGCCTGCTTAACATGCTTGCTTTGGCGTGCTTCTCTGGCGTTATACTTCAACACCTGAGGAAGCAGAACTCATCACTGGTAAACTGCGGTATCACTTTTATCAAGCAGTATAGACAGGAAATTATTTCTCCCTCCATAGTTAAATCTGAAGAGATTTCCCAGCACCCAATTTACTTCTCATGAGTGAAATCTCACTCGTTGCATCATCCCCAAAACACTTACTTCTACCTTGATAGTACACATAGCCAGATATTTAAGCCCAAATGACTACACTATAGATCTCTCAGTGCCTTACTGAGAGATCCTTCAGTCCTCTCTCCTCCTTTTCAGTAGATATCTTGAAAACACTCCTCAAAATAAGTTTTCAGTCCCAAGAAATGCAAAACTTTCTTCTCTACAACGCACGATCAAATTGCTGTCAGAAAACCCTAGTCAATACACTGTCACTGCTTTTGGAAGGAAATGCAAAATCCTTGCAGCTCATGACTCTGCTCACAGGGAGGAACCATAGACAGACTGAGAGAAAGGAAGCAAAAAGAGTTCCCAACAGGGAGAAACAGGTCCCTTTTAAGCTACTACTACCTGTCCTTCAGGTGGCTAAGCTATCAGACCTGGGCAAAGGAGATGGCAGGTGCATTTCACATTAAGGAACTTTCCCATTAAATTCCGGCAATGGGGAATTTGTGCCCAGTGCAACCAAATGCTCAGGTACTCTCTCCACCTTGATCTTTCATTGCAACTTTTGATCTCACCTTTTATCTCACCTTATCTTTCTGTGTTTCTCTACACCTGGCTGCAGGCATTTACATATGCCCTCTGCTTCTGCCCAGATCTGTTGATCTGATTTCCAGTAAAGCCAGTGCAACTAAAGAAATATAGATATGGGTTTACATTTGCACACAGAATAAGTTGCATTTCTTTGTAACTACCCATACACACCTCCTACCAGCACACCTCATTTTTCATCAAAGGACACTTTTTTTAATTTTCTTTGCGGTGCTGGGGATTGAACCCAGGGCCTTATGCTTGCGAGGCAAGCACTCTACCAACTGAGCTATATCCCCAGCCCAAAGGATGCTTCTTGAAAGCTCAGTAAATATCAAAATGTATATGCATTCTACTGTCATATACAACAAATTAGAACAAATAAAAAAATTTAAAAAAATTTTAGACAAGGATCAACATTAGATGAAAATGAATTTAAATTCAAATTCAGATAACTTTCCTAAATCATTTTCACAATAAATAGCATTGATTGCAATAAATAGAATTTTTATTGATAGTGGGCAAAAAAGCACATAAAATATTGGGTAGAGATATCTTGCAAAGTAGAAAACCATACCAAGTGTTAGGGGGTGGTTTTGTTTTGCAGAGTTGGGGACTGAAACCTAGGGCCTCATGTACGCTAGGCAAGTGCTCTACCACTGAGCCTCATCCCTGGCCCTTTCTAACTTTTTACTTTTCAGACAGGGGCTTGCTAAAGTTGCCCAGGCTGGCCTCAACCTTGGCAATCCTCCTGCCTCAGCCTTCCTAGTAGCTGGAATCTCAGATGTGCACCACCACATTTATCACCCAGCTAACAAATATTAGTTATCATCATTATTCACTAAGCTAAGAGGGATGATAATGAGTGGAATTTAAAGAGCCCTACTGTAAACCATTTTTATAGCATGATTAATCCTTCCTTAATGTGAACATTTTGCAAATGGATTAGAATATATTGGGTATAAGTCTTCTTACATTGGAGTAAATCTACTTACATAAGACTCTGAGATTCCTCTTCATTTCTATTATATCCAAATTAGATTATACATTTTTTCAAAGCAATGAAGGGTATAGCATTGAAAGACGACTGAATGAGAAAGCATTTTAATTCCTTCTCTGTCATTACCTGGCTGCTTTTCATTGCTCCAACTTTCTCATCTATATTAAAGTGGTTATAATACCATCTTACCTACTTAATATAGTTGTTGAAAAAGATAAAAATGAAATAATATATGTGACGACAAAGCTTTGTAAAGCATAAGGCAAAGTGGTAGGCAGAACTCCAAGATGACCTCCAAGATTCAGGTCCCTAGTGCACATGTACCTTCCCCCAGTTATCCAAGCCAATACAAACCTACGTACTGCTATAAAGGGATTTTGCAGGTATAATTAAATGTCCAGTTCAGTTGACTTTGAGGTGGGAGATTATCCAAATGGGCCTGGCCTATTAAACAAGACTCAAAACACAGGAAGCACTTAATAAGCTATTGACTAACTTGAAGATGGCAGGGATATGGGGCATGTGACAAGGAACATAGATAACCTCTAGGAGTTGAGAGCAGCTCCCAGCTAATGGCCAGCAAGGAAACTGATACCCTAGTCCTACAATAGCAAGGAACTGAATTTTACCAACAACTGAATAAGCTAGATGAAGATTTTTCCTCATAGTCTCCAGATAAGAACTCAGCCTGGTTGATACCTTGATTTAAGCCTTGTGAGATTCTAAGCAGAGGAATGAGCTGAACCGCACTGCACCTACACTTCTCACCAAAAACTGTGAGCTAATAAGTGGGTGTTGTATTATGCTAAGTTTGCGGTAATTTCTTATGCAGCAATAGAAAACTAATATAAGTGACATACATCTATCAAGCATTCATTTCTGCCAGCCATAAATACACACTGAATTTGGAGCTATAAGATCTGGGATTAGGCTGGGCGTGGTAGCGCACGCCTGTAATCCAAGCGATTTGGAAGTTTGAGTCAGGAGGATAGTGAGTTCAAAGCCAGCCTCAGCAATTTAGTGAGGCCCTAAGCAACTCAGTGAGACTCTGTCTCTAAATAAAATACAAAATAGGGCTGGGGATGTGGCTCAGTGGCCAAGTGTCCCTGAGTTCAATCCCTGGTTCCAAAAAAAAAAAAAAAATCTGGTATTAAATCATATGCCTGCTATTGGCTGTGTAACTGGGCATATCATATTTAACCTCTCTGATCCTTATTTTCCTCATCTGTAGCACAAGGATAATAATACATATTTCCCAGGATTGTTGTGGGGATTAAGTGAGGTAACATGAAAAACTGCTACCAAGATGCCTGCATATAGGAGGTGCTCCACAAATTTTTCAACGACATTTCAAAAACGTATACATTCATTTATTGTACCCACTTGGGATACAAAGTCATTGAGGACGTGGTCCATGTCCTCCAAGAGTTTAGAGTACTAGAACAGAGACAGATGAGCAAATCAGCAATTTTTATACCAAATTATGGCCATTATGACGAAGGCCACAGATGGTATTCTGACAGCAGAGAGAAGGAACAACTTGATGAGACTGGGGTTCCAGGAATGTTCCGCAGAGGAGGTGGTGTTTGACTTGCACTTTAAAGCACATGTGTATGCGTGTGTGGCAGTGTGGATGTTCAGGTTGAGACTAGACTAGGATACAGATATATCTAGTTGTACCTAATCAACTAATGCTGCCAAACAGCAGTTTCTTAAGGGCCTGTGTTGGAAATAGGAGTTATTGCTATTGTTGTGAACTTATTTGCATAACGAGATACTCATCTAGGAAAACACTATAATCCTAGGATGACACCAAGGTTTCTGACTTAGTGAGAGCTTCCATAGAAATCGCTCAAATTGATTATAACAGAAATCCAAGCATCTGAGCACACTGAGGGTCAGGCCTTACAAATACTGGAGCCATAGTGTGGTTTAAAGTCCTAGATGACTCTGGACTGATATGCGAGTGTTTTACCATTAATCTAAATCAGTTCTATTGCTCAAGTATGACATTTTGTCATGCTACCAGATGACAGATCATTTCTTCGTGGAATCAGCATAATATTAACATTTTAATGATAGTGGTTGTTATCCCCTTATTTCCTGTTACACTTCGTACACTTCTTCCATTCCTCCCACAGAGAAGATCAACCACAAGAGAAGCAAAAGATTATATCTTAATAGGAATCCCTGTGCCCTACTGGCATGAACCAATTTCTTGGGGACAATCATAGAAACTAACAGATAGATTTGGGGGCCTAAAAGTAAACTGGACCTGTGCCTAACTTCAAGGGTGGAGCCTAGAAAAGGGGCAAGTCCTGCAGAGTTATCCCTCACCAACACGGAAAAAGAACACTAGAGATAGTTGCATGAGCCTGAGATAGCCTCATGGAACTTTCCCCAGAATGCTATAATTGACAGTCAGATGTTTTCCATGTACCCACATGAGCAAGGAAATAGATGAAAGAGATCTGAATTTTGAGAGAGTTGGTGATCAGGACAAGAACTCGACAGTAGATGGATGTCACAGTAGAAAGAGGAAACATCTCAAAGGTAAATGTTACCTCCATCTGGTCCAGGAGTTGGTACTCTAAATTCACTAAGGAAACCTTGAATTGAATGAAATGATTTTTAGAAAGCACTGAAATTAAGCTTCTACTAATGCACCACATGGAAGCTGAAAACAGATACAGGAATAAAATAAGTTACATTTTTAGCACATTTAAGTAATATGAACTGAGGTGTTCACTTTTGTCCATTTGTTTTAATACTAGTGATTGAACCCAGGGGTACTCTACCACTGAGCTACATTCCCAGTCTTTTTAATTTTTTTATTTTGAGACAGGGTCTCACTATATTGCTGAGAGCTTCACTAAGTTTCTGAGACTGGCCTTGAGCTTAAAATCCTCCTGCCTCAGCCTCCTGATTTGTTGGGATTACAGGCATGCACCACCACGCCAGGCTGCACTGAAATTTTTATCAACTACTTTTGCTTCTAGTCAAGGCTTTTTGTGAAGGAAGGAATCTGATGTTCCCAGCTTGTGGTTCATGCTTGGCCATGAGGCCCTTGAAGAATTAGGTGCTCATTCTTAGACCACCAAAGAGAAACAGATCTGAAACTTATTAGTAAGAAATTTCAGTGGCCTAATTAAATGGTTTAACACATTAATTCTCACTCACAACACAGTCTAATATGGATGGAGGAAGACTGTCTCCCATGCAGATATTCAGGAGCCTGAGTCCTCTTCATTCAGCAGAAATGAAAAAAAGGAGCAAACATGGAAGGTTATGAGGAATGATTTGATGTACCAGGCCTAAAAGTGGCACTCATCATTTCAGCTCACATCCATTCACAAAAATTATGATCTAGGCCCATCTGGAAAGTGCAATCTGGTGGTGTGCTCAGGAAGAAGAGGAAAACATGGACACTAGTGAGCCCTAGTCATCTCACCCAGAGAGGTAAGGATTAATGAAGAAACCAAACCTAGTTTGGTCCTGTTGATTATTATCCTTTCTCCTTCTCCAAAAGGATCTGCCCAAAGCTTTTTATTAAGTAGACAGCTAATGAGCAGAAGTCAAAACAAAATGTTCTCTAAAGTAGTATTTGCTTTAGAGAAGTTGCTAGAATAAGTAAATAATCTATGGAGAAGATAGGAAGAAGTCAAGTTCCTCACTGAAAGGTGCCTAAAACTGAAAGTTTTACACAACAGAAAGAAAAAAAAACATGGAGAAAGTCACTTTGAAGGCTGTAATTATATATGCTGATTAAAGCCATAATGAGCCATAAGGTTTGGAATTTCACACTGTTCCAGAGCCTCCAGGTATGGAGCATTCTTGAATCAAATTTTTTTTTTTTTTTTGGCAGTGCTGGGGATTGAACCCAGGGCCTTGTGCTTGCAAGGCAAGCACTCTACCATCTGAGCTATATCCCCAGTACTTGAATTTTTATTCTAACCAAAAAATGAGAGACCAACCACACACTGGAAAGCACATATTGTCCCCTGGATATACTTTGCTCTTAAGGGAACACAGAAACACACAAAAATACCACTTAAATTGAACCCCTTGCTTGCACATAACCAACCCCCCCCCAACCTTGCCAACTGCCAAATGCGTACAACTCCTATCTACTATACAAAATTTTTGTTGTCTTATTTTTTAAATTAAATTTAATCTTCATAAGAAAAATAAGACATTTCCAGAAAAAAAGAACTGAATATACTTAAGACATATGTATAGGAATTACAAGTGGAGGAATTCATATAATTGTTATTTTTTTCCCCATTTACCATGAATGTTTAAAAATTTAAGTCTTCTTCAAGAAGGGAGAAGAGGAAGAACATTAGCAATACTATCTTTTATCTTTAAAAGACTATTAATAGGGCTGGGGATGTAACTCGGGGAAAACATTTGCCTACCATGTGCCAGGCCCTGGATTCCATGCCCAGCACCACACACATAAAAAGACTATTAATGAACAAATGTCCTCTTTCTTTAGGTTTTTAGAATTCTAATTTGAAAATCAATTTTAACAGTTGCATTTTTATAGTCAAGGTATGCATTGTCAGCTCACACTTAGTCAGAAAATTCCATTCTTTGGTCATTTGGGTTAAAAGAAGCTTTGCAACAAAAGGTTATTAAATGAATGAAAAATGAAATCATACCAACTTGACTGCACATGTCCCTAGTTGATTTCCTTAGACATGAATTGCCTGACATATAACTTCTGAATGAATATAACTTCCATTCATTCACTTACCTTTCAAAGATTTTATTCATTTCCCACAGGAAACTCCTTGAACCCAAAAATGCTAATGAAAAACTGGGAGGATTTGTATTCACAGGCTTCTAGGAACTGTCTGAAGATCACAATGGAGGTTATCTTCATGTAGAATGTTTTTTTGGTCAAAGCTCATTAACCAAGTCTTAGGACAACAGGCTAGTATCCAGATAAGAATCCATTTTCTCATGGATGCAAACGTGTCAATTTTTTTTGAGGGGGTGTGGTAACCGGGGATTGAACCCAGGGGCACTCAACCACTGTGCCACATCCCCAGTCCTTTTTTGTATTTTATTTAAAGACAGGGTCTCACTGAGTTGCTTAGTGCCTCACTTTTGCTGAGGTTAGCTTTGAACTCCTGATCCTTCTGTCTCAGCCTCCCTAGTGGTTGGGATTCCAGGCGTAGGCAACTGCACCTAGCAAAACTTGTCAAATTTTAAGGTCATAAGTAATCTCCTGTTCATTTGAATTGTGTGTGTGTGTGTGTGTGTGTGTGTGTGTGTTTTGTTTTGTTGTACTAAAGATTGAACCTAGGGGCGCTCAACCACTGAAGTGCATTCCCAGTACTTCTTAAAATTTTATTTAGAGACTAGGTCTTGCTAAATTGCTTAGCACTTCACTAAGTTGCTGAGGCTTGCTTTGAACTCATGATCCCCCTGCCTCAGCCTCCCAAGCTGCTGGGATTACAGGTGTGCACCACTGCATCCAGCTATTTCAATATTTTCAACACTGAGATAAATTATTTTTATTAGCTAAAAAGCAGAATTTTGTTCCTACTGAACCTCCTAAAATACATCTTCATCCATCTACACTTTTGGATGGTAGCTCTTATTCATTCAGAATCCATATTGATTTGATCTAAACTGCAACGGAGTTCACCTCATTGTTATTTTGGAAGAAGGATTTTTTTTTAAGCAAATAGTATAAAGAAGTTATAGGTGGGGCTTTATGAGTAATGTATCTATCACTTTCCATTTTAGAAATCATTCTTCACACACATCTCATTTGATCCTTATAACCACTATATGAAACAGGCATTATTGTACCAATTTTATACACAAAGAAAATGAAGCTCAGAAAAGTAAGGGGATTTGCTCAAGATTACACAGATTCTCTTGTAAATGAGGATAGATTTTAATTATTATTTTAAACAATAGTATCATTTAACATATATTAACCAAAAGTATATAACAGGTATTATTTTAACTGTTTTACATACATCCTCACATTTAATTTACATAATCAGCTTGTAGATTAGGTATTATTTTCATTCTCATTTTACAGATGAAAAACTTTGTCTCAGAGAACTAAAGCAACTCAACCAAGAACATACAGCTAATAAATCTTGGAACATATTTAAGCTAATAAAACTATATTTAGAACTTTGGGAAATTTATTTTTTGTAAACCAATAATTATCAATAAAAATAATTTTTATCTGTTAATTATTAAAAATTCAAGAGATATTCTACTTGGAATATTATTGGTAGTCTGAGTTACCATGAGATATACAAATTTCTTTATTCATTAATTCATATTTCTCCCTCCTACATCCCCCCAAATGACTTAATTACCAATATTTTATTATAGATACAGCATTTTAAAGGGATGGGAAACATCCAAATATATAATTTGAAAAAGAATATTTTTGTTGCACCTGCTTTGATTTGTGCTTAGTCATGACATTTTGTTTATCTTGAAATTTCTAATTGCATGGGAAAGACAGTGTGAGAGTTTATACATATCAAAAGGTAGCAAAAGTTACTATTGCTATAGTCGGTTCTCCTCTCCAGTGCATGTGTATGCGTGCGCGTGCACACACACACACACACACACACTCACTCACTCATCTGTGGTCTTAGAAATTCCTACCTGTGCTTATGGGATGATACACACACAGAAACACACAAACTAAGCCCCTACTAAGTGTCCACAGTTTATGACATTGGAAGATATAGTACTCCTCCAGAGCCAATGACCTGACTAGATAAATAAATCTCTCACACATTAGAGCTGCAAGAATGATTAAAACAACAAGTCCCACCAGTGGTCAATTATTCTAGTGGTTCATCAAAATCATCTTGGAAACTTGTTCAAATGCGAGGACCTGGGCCACATCTCCAGTCATTCTGATCCAAGAAATCTGTTTAGGGCCTAGCTACTTCTCAGATCACTCCAAGAGGACCATATTTATGATGAGGATGGAAACAGAGTACAGTTTCCTCGTGTCTTGCTTTCAAAGCAAGGCCTAAAGCTAAACATGGCAGACCATGAGTGAACATGGAGGGCATATTCAGCCAATGTGCAGAACAAACAAAGGTGGGAGGGATAGTGACAGAAACTAATTCCGATAGTCCATCTGCAATCTTATGAAGAAATGATCAACAAATAGAATTCCTTCAGTTCCACTATGTGCTTGAGGAAGGCATAAAAGATATTATAACCTCCACCCATGTCACACACACACACACACACACACACACACACACAGATGGACAGTCATTCTCAATGCACACAAATACCCTACTGCCAAAGCTAGTCCTTGGCTTGGTGTCTGTCCAGTAGAGAACTGCTTGCCATTCACCCTTATATTACATAACACCAAGCCCTTTGTGCTTGTAACCCTCCAAATCCTGAGCTGAACCTCACATATAAACTCTTTGAGGCTGCCAGAGAGGACCAGATATGGTGGTCACAGAGATGCACTTGCCACCTGACTCCTGGGAGGTCAAAGGACACCTGGAGCTGTTGGTTCCCTTGAGGTGTGCCACAACGGCAGAGAATTGCCTCACCTGAAGTTACAGCCATTCAGGGACAACCAGCATCCAATGACTGGGCAAGGCAGAGTTATGAGGGCCAAGCAATTTCAGCCCCACACAGGACAGCTCTGATGAGCAGTTCCTGCTCCAGAGCTTCCCACCAGGTTGGCCAAGCTTGACTCATCTGCTTTGCCGAAAGTTCTTCCTCTATCCAATCTACTTTTGTTATTTCGTTTTGCAGGTGTTGAGTTCCTAAAAAATAGTTTATACCTCAGACAAATGTAGTGTGTGTGCTTCCAGAGAATACAACTTGTAGCCCCAGACTGTCACGGGAGAGACAAACCAAACTGTTCAGTAACAGGGCCAAGTATGCTTGAAGCAGAAAAAGGGAAACAACTTTTTTTCCGGGGCCCTTGGTCAGGACTGCCACTACCCAAATGGTCCCCAAGAGGCAGAAATTTAATTTGTTCTGACAACGAATCTCTGGCTCTGAGAACTGCATGGATTTGTCCAGAACCCCGATACCAAGGACAAACCTGATAACAGGCAAGGGACAAAGTCCTTGTCCCTGAGGAGACATATCTATCAATATAGGGGATTGGTTAAATTAATTAGGATGCACTGTTTTACTGGAATAATCCATATACCTTAAAAAGAAAGAGAAGTATATTTGCTAACATGAGAGAATATCCCAAGTATACAGTTATCTGAATTTCAAAAAGCAATTTGGAGAATAGCTTTTATTTGACATGACCCCATTCTTAAGTGAACCCAGTATGGTCATATTTTAAATAAGTTTGAATTATAATAACTTGAAAAATTACACTATAAAAATTTTATCCTGGTTTATCTACAACATTTGAAATAATGCAAATTTCCCCAAACAAAATGTCACCAAAACTCACATAATTTCAAAGCTTGAAGGCCAACTGAATTATAAGCCATGTTTACACTATTGCCACATGGTGGCACCAGTTTAGCTGATAAACAGGAATTTTGTCCTGCCTTTGTCAAGACCGGTCTTGAATTATGCAAATTTGTAATTATGTGGGGCCCTCAGGAACACATTCCTCTCATAAAACGCAGCTGCCCTGAATACTGGTAGGCAGAACATTTGACAGAATATGTAACTTTACTTCAGTTGTCTCTAGAGAGTGGGAATGGGGAGGGTGCCTGTTAAGCTGTCCATGGTATATACTTACGATTTTAATATTTTTATATTCACGAAGAAAGGATGCATAAAAGGTAAAAATGTCTTATTTAAATAAATGGCTTCTTTGAATTGTTAAGTAAAACCCCAAGTGTGTTTCAAATGCCAGGCAGATGGCAGACATCATGTACCAGGCAGGGCAGGAAGCATGTCATCCTCTGGCCAGGCATCTGGTGCTCCCTATGAAAAGCCAGAGGAATGAAATGCCTCAGTCTTTCTGGCCCTAGTAAACTCTGCCCCATGTCATGGGTTTTCCCCAGGCTCCCTCAGCAAAAGCGGTCTCCAGCCCAGCAGGCACGCATAGAGCCACTGGATAGCGTACCCTCACCCCTGGCCCCTATTCTAAGGCTAGAGCTTCCATCAGTTTCAGAGGGAACAAACCTGGAGAAGCAGGATGGGTGAGAAGCCCCAGCGGAGTCTGGCACCACTGTGCAATCTGGCCCTCACACGAGAGCTCAGTGGGGGAGGCTGCTCACAATACTAATAGCAGCAGCTATTAGTTGTTCTATAATTATTTAATAGAAGGATAAAGGAATAATGAAAAACAATTAGATTATTAAGAATTTAGAGAGTTAGGGATGTTGCTCAGAGGTAGAACACTTACTACCACATGTGAGGTGAGGTGCTGAGTTCAAGCCCCAGCACCGCGCGCACACACACACACACACACATGCACACACGCACACGTGCACACACACGTGCACACACACGTGCACACATACACACAAAAGAATTTAGATTTAGGAAATCACGCTTATTCCACAGTTTTCTGGTTTTGAAGCTATACCTACCTTAAATGGGCAACATTCTTTGAATGTAACTAACTGCTCATTAGCTGTCACATGAAACCCAAAATAGATTCATCTTGGAAATAGTGATTACAGATTTGAAATCCATCTTTAGTAGGTTCCAGTTTGCCATTGCTCTGGTTCTTCTTCACATATTTAAACTGTCAAAATGGAATACATATGAAAACTATAAAGGCTCATAATTTTGGTGAAGAGGAAATATCATCTCTGCTCCATAACTGCAAAATATTTTTATATCTAGATTTTTAAATACCAATTCGAATGGTTGATTCAATGATTCTTTTTCATTTCTACATCTTTTCCTTCCTATTACCTTTGGGTGCATGTACTTTCAGCATCTGCCCCCTTATGAACTATAAGAAGTCAATTTTTGTGCACAAACATTATAAAAGATTAAAGAATACAGTTCTGGAATGTTCCAGGTTCCTGTCACAAAATATTGCCTGATAAAGTCCTTCCTATTGAATGATTAACTGGATAAGAATACCATATTTTCTTTTTGTCCATGGAAATACACTGTTCTCTCACAGGTTACTAAGTTTGAAAAATTGTATGGAGGATATTGACATTTGTAGACTCACAGTCTGAGATTTCACTTACATGATCAATTTTACTGTCAGTCTAGAGTGCTGTTGTGCCTTTGGTTTCATCTTCTGTCGTTTATAATAATTGGGAAACATCTTCCTCTGACAAATTTCTTTACCTAGTAGGAAAGTAAAACTTTGGAATTTTCAGCTATGTTTAATAAAACAACCTAGAACAATGCTTTTTCAGATAATACATTTTTTAAGGATCATGCATTATGTTGGGCAAAACAATTTTAAAAAAACTGAATGATAATGTAATGATGATCATTTATTTCAGAATTTCATTATTCTTCTAAACTGTTCCATGATTCTTCTGTTTTGTTATTCTTTTAGTCTCTTTAGAATAGTTGGGAAGAACTGATGAATAATAATGAAATAATACCTTGGATGTTGAAATAACAGTTTCAAGATATAAGAAAAATAAATGAAGTAAGATCTCATAATGGATCTTAACTTTTTTATATAAAAGAGTTTCTATGGGCTCACATAACTGCAAGAGAGAATAAATAGTATTCTACTTTCTTTCTTTCTTTCTTTTTTTTTTTTTTTGCTACTGGGGATTGAATCCAGGGACATTCTACCACTGAGCCACATCTCCAGCCCTATTTTGTATTTTATTTAGAGACAGGGTCTAGCTGAGTTGCTTAGGGCCAAGTTGCTGAGGCTGGCTTTGAACTCACGATCCTCCTGCCTCAGCTTCCCAAGTGCTGGGATTACATGTGCCACTGTGCCTGGCTCTACTTTCTTAAAAATATTATTTCTTTGTTCTCTTGAATACCTATAAGAAAGAATAAAAGTCATGAAATATCAATCCTTAATGAATAGAATTGTTCAAAGTAGATTTAAAAAACTGAGTCCAATAGATCCTGATGATATACCAAGAGTTAAAATGTCCAAAGGTTTCTAATTATCTTCAGGATAAAGTCCTTACCTTGGAAGATCTTCCTCACTTGACCCTTGATTACTCTTCTAGCTACATCACCAGACATTCTCCACTCCACCCAACCCCCAAGCACTGCATGCTCCAACTCTGCCAAATCAGTTGCCCTTCCCATGAACACAGCCGGTTGTTTCACATTCGTGTGCCTCTGCTGGTACTGTTACCTCGCCTGTTACACCTTCCCTCCCCAAAATACTTAGTGCTCCATTTTTCTTTAATTTTTAGTTCAGCTAGCACCTCCTCCAAGAAGCCTCCCTGAATCTCTTCCCTCCAGCTGAGTTGCACTAACCATACTCTGCAGCACCTTCAACTTGCTCTCTCATTGTGTGAGGACACACTGCAGTGCTGTGTGACTTTTTTGTCTCCCTTACCAGACGGTACGTTCCTTTAAGTTGGGAATTGCTTCTAATTCATCCACATCACCTCAGTGCCTAGGTACTCAGTAAATATCTGTTAAATGAATGAATAAATGGGTGAATGCAGCCACAGAACTAGAGCAGAAATTTCTATTAGAGTTCAGTGGAAATAAAGTTCAACAGGGAGATAGGGCCAAACTGTGATGGGCCTTGAATAAGGATCCTTATATTTATTAGTGTGTCTTCCAGGTTTATAGGTTTTTCAGATACTGACCTCATTTATCTTCCAGCAACCCTATAAAGTTGGCAGGGCAGACAGATGAGGAAGTGGATTCTCTGACCTATCAAGCAACTAGTTTAAGGACATACTACTCATTAGAAATGGAGATGCCTGGCTCCTAGTTCAGTGCATATCAGCGTATCTCCAGACCAAGGCATTTAGGCTTTAACCTGTGGGCAGTGGGAAGGCCACAAGAATCACTGAACAGGGCTGGGGTTGTGGCTCAGCGGTAGATAGAACACTGGCCTAGCACATGTGAGGCACTGGGTTCCATCCTCACCACCACATATAAATAAAATAAAATAATAAAATAAAATAATTAAAATAAAATAAAAATAAAATAAAATAAAATAGCAAAGGTATTGTGTCTATCTACCAAAAACAGAATCATTGAACAGGGAAGCAACAAGACAATGTTTTCAGAATCTTTAGCTAGGAGATAATAACAGATATTATTATTCTATACAAAGATTAAAATCTAGGTATGGTTATAATATCTGCAAACCAAATGACAAATGTAAGACTACATCTTTTTTTTTTCCAGTTCTGGGAATTGAACCTGGGGCCTTGCACACTACACCACTGAGACACATCCCCAGCTCTTAGAGTACATTTAATCTGATCATTTTCCCCTACGAAATTCACCCTCCTGTGTGGCAAAGGTATTCAAGACAACTTGAGGTACATCTTTCTTTTTTTTTTTTTTTTTTTTTGCGGTGCTGGGGATTGAACCCAGGGCCTTGTGCTTGCGAGGCAGGCACTCTACCAACTGAGCTATATCCCCAGCCCAGGTACATCTTTCTTTTCCTAATTTTTTATTTGTTCTTTTTAGATATACATGGCATTAGAGTGTCTTTTGACATATTATACATACATGGAGTATAACTTATTCTAATTAGGATCCCATTCTTGTGGTTGTACATGATGTGAAGTTTCACTGGTCATGTATTCATATATGAACGCAGGAAAGTTCTGTCTGATTCATTCTACTGTCTTTCCTATTCCCTTCTCCCTCCCTCCCCTTCATTCCTCTTTGCCTAATCCAATGAACTTCTATTCTCGCCTGCCCACCCCCCACTCCTTACTATGTATTATGGTGTCTTCCATCTGCTTCAAAATAATCTAGGGTTGGGGTCTAGGTGGGGTATAGATGATATAAGATTAGTTGTGAGTTGATAATCATCATAGAAAGGGGTTGGAGTAAAAGATCTTGAACAGGACTCTAGAGGAAGATTCCAGCAAAAGAAATGAACCAGGGGTTCTGTGAACAAAATCACTCTTGGCTGGATATTACCCAGTACAGTTGAAAGGTAACTTAGAAACCATAAGTCCCACGTTCTAATTTTGTCTCTTCTATTTAGAACTAGGAGATTGCAAGGTACAGGGTCATTGAAACTCAGTTTTGTCTTCTGTCAAATCCCTGCCTTGCCCACCTCATACATTGGTTGTGAACATTGAATTGATTTATGAACATAAGAGTGCTTATATTTGCATAAATTAAACATAAATATTAATTATTTGGATAACATTCACAAATATGTATTTCATGACCAGATCTGATTTCTTTGTTTTATTGTTTAGGTTTTTCTCTTAAAATATTTTAACTTTATATATATATATATATATATATATATATATATGTGTGTGTGTGTGTGTGTGTGTGTGTGTGTGTGTATTCTAACCCTATCTCAAATGTATGAAGAGGAAATGGGGTTTTCAGTCCCATCATTCAAATTTGCCCAATCTGAGTTCAGTATAATGGAGGGAAATAAGGGGCAAGGAACAGCTGTGGATCTAGACTCTCAAAGACAGACACAAACAATGATAATGCTAATAGCCAAAACTTACAAAGTGATAACCATACTAGGCTTTGTTCTATGTGCTTTACATATATTAACCTATTTAATCTTCACAACGATCTTCTCAAGAACAAAATGGTTAAGAGACTTGCCCAAGATTATACAGCTAAGTAGCAGAGCTGGGATTTGTCAGTCACAGTTTGACTCCAGAGCCCACACTCTTAATCTCCACCCTTTTCTATATCTACTGATATCTGTTCATCTTTCCACCTCTCTTACTCCTATCCTACCTAAAATTATGGCAGTCACAAGTTATTAATTGATCCTAGAATGAGCATCATTGAATTGCTTAAGATTAGCCTACAACAGCAGGTCCATTGCCTCCACGGGCCTCTTTCCATGGATAGATATTATCTGGTATACAACAGATATTTATTATGTATTTGGCTATTGAAGCAGCAAATGGAAAGTGGGAGTGGGTACCTGATATGAAAGAGAGGGCACCCGAACTTCTACCATGAGGATGGATCTCTTGATCAAATGTATTGAATTCTCACCTTGGAAAACAGATTTGGTTACTAGGGATTAGGACTGACCAGGTTCTGGATCCCTTTAGCTCCCCTCTACTCCAAAATGGAGTCTTGCCCCATCTGGAGGCTGAATCCCACTTAGGTTGTAAGTCTTATGCTGACCAGTGGCAGGAAGTCCAAAGATGAACTCTAATAGTATTCAAGGGCTCATCATCACATTGTTAGTCCACCTGAGGTCTTAGAATCCAGAACTTCTTTTGACTTCTTTTTGACTCTATCCAAGTCTCTACTTGCTGCCTATTTCTGGAAATGAATTGCTTCACTGAAACCTAGCTCCTCCAAACTTGAGGCCTTTAAATAATAACAATAAAGGCAAAAATGACAGGCCTCTCCTACTTAACCTTCAGTAGTTTCCCACTTCAGGCAGAATAAAGTCAAATTCCCATACAATGACCTCCAAAGCTCTCAATGTCTACTGCCTAGTACCTCTCAGACCTCTACTCCTGTCCTCACTCTCATTCACTTTGCTTCAGCCATACTGGCTTCCATGCTGTTTTCTCAACACTCCAGGATTGTTCCTGATTCCGGGACTTTGTACTGGCTATGTCCTTTTCCTGGAACACTATGCCCACAGATTACTTTTTCATTTCAAGGAAGAAAATATAAACGTACAATGGAGAAACTGGAAAACACTTTAACAAGATGATCAACATGAGCATTATCAAAAGGAACAGATAGATATGCTGCACTTCTGTGATGTCCTGAGATAACATCAGGACAACGTCACTGATTTTCTAGCTAGGGGTGCAGATCGTAAATCTAACCATGAAAAAACACCAGACAAACACAAAATGGGGAACATTTCATTTTTTAAAGGCCCTTATTCTTCCAAAATGTTTCAAATTTAAAGAGGCTAAAGGGACATAACCAAATGCAGTATCTGACTCTAGGTTGCATGTGTATGGGAGGAGCAAGTAATGCAATGGAGAACATTATTGAGTCAATTAGAAAAATTGGCATAGTCAATAGATTGGGTAAAATATATCTGCATTAAATTCACTGAAGATGATAATTATACTGTAGATATGTAAAAAAATATTCTTATTGTTAGAAATATACATTGAAATATTAAGAGGCCATGTTGATAAGTTACTCTCATATAGTTCAAGAAAATATATAGGAAAGCAGGAGGAAAGAGAGAAGAGAGACTAAGGAAAGAGCACATGGATATTTTCTTCTTACATCTTTCCTGTGTTTGAAATTAAACAGAAATTTAAAAAATAAAAATTAAAAAAAATAAAAAATTAAAGTGCAAAAATAAGAAACCCTCTTATTCCCCATATCCTTATTATGATTTATTTTTTTGTCATAGCAAATTTCACTTCCTGACTTTATGTTATATACCTCTATTTAATACCTTTCTCCTCCCAACAGAAGTATAAGCTCCACATAGAAAGGAAATATATTGACGCTGTTCAATGTCATAACCCTAGCACTCACACCAGGAACTGGCACATAGTAGGTGCTCTGAAAATATCAATCAAGTAGACGAATAAATGAAGGATGGGTGGCAAAAATGATATCATCAACTTTTATGGAGCAATTACAGTATGCCACGTCTTGTTGTAGGCGCTTTAGATATGTCATTTCATCTTCAGAACAACCATATTATTATGATTCCTATTTAGAGATGGGAAAACTGAGGCATCATGAGGTAGATCATTTGCCTAAGGTTATGTGGCTAGTAAGTAGGGGTAACATATTTATATCCTAACAGGGATATTAAGCCAAACAAGAGACTTGTGGTAAGGATTTTAGGCTCATGACAGGCTGGGTCAGTCCTTGGATCACACATCAGATGCTACCTCTGATGCTACCTTTCTGGCTCAGATGCTGGCCAGAAAGACTAGCTTAGAGATGGATTTCCATTTCCTCTATTTCCCTCCATGCTCCATGCTCTACACAATCACAGAACCCCAACATTTCAGAAAGAGACTATCATCTTGGTGAGATCTAGTCTGATGGTTCTCAAAGTGTGGTCCTCAGAAGATGATACAATCACCTGGGGATTTATGAAAGTGCAAATTCTCAGGCTCCAAGTTCTGAATCGGAAACTCTGAGGGATGGACCCAACACCTGGTGACTTAACAAGCCTCTGGGTGATTCTAGTGTATGTAGAAGTGTGAAAATTGCTGTTAGAGCCCAGCATTCGCATTGCATATGAGAACAATGAGACCCAGGTGTCCAAGTTCGCTAAGATGATACCTGATAGAATCAGTGCTCCGACCCTCAGTCCACTGCTCTTTCCAATATACTACTCAGCCCCAGAAATGTGCTTGCTGACCACCAATGGAAAGGAGAGCAACCTTTCCTTCTGCTAGGAAAGAGCTTAAAATGTTATTAAGCATTCCAGTAAACTCAGGAGGGTTACCAAACATGTGGAATGAATCAAATCTAAGCAACATGTGTTCTGAAGGTCAACAAGAGATTCTTCCTGCTTTTAGCATTAATTTTGCCTCCCTTGACATAGAGATTCTGCATAACAACCACATCGGACAAATATTTGTGGTACTCAGAGCCTTCTACAAGCAGTTGACCAAAAACAGCATATAAATAGCAGAACACAAATATACCCAGTTCTTTCAGAAACAGTAAATAGAGAGTCTCTGAAAATTGGCTCCCTGGGGGCTCTGCAAGAAACAACTAGTGCATCTGGCAAGGGCAGCCAGCCATACCTCACCATCTTGGAGAGCAGAGTAACTGAGTAACTAAGTCTTTAAAAGGACCCCATTTCATGGAGCAACTGGGGACCCACAAACACAGGCAGGGCCAAACTGATGTGACAACCACTTCCATTCATATATATGAAAGAATGAGCATCCAGAAAGCATTCAATTTATGCTGATAGCACCTAGAACCATCACTACCACCACACAATCCAGAAAAATCCTAGATACATCACACAGGATGGTATCAGACCAGCAGTTACAGTTTGAGAAATAATTACAGATGGAATGTGCAGTATACCACCATAAAGGCAAAAGAAATTACTCAGAGTCAAAATAGCAGAGAATCCAAACAACCATTCTGTCCATCAATCATCACTAGAGAACAGGACTGTTTCTGTTTTTTTTTTTTTTTTAAGAAACTGATATTAAGTTCAAAGTTAGAAAGATGAGGAAAGGAGACTCTGCTCTTTCCTTCTCACCACCTTTTCTTTTCTCCAATTTCCTAAATGTAGGATTCTAAGACTTTTGCCTAAACCTTGCTTTCCTTCATTCTTCCCGCCTTTCTTCTCCTCTTCGCAATTCTTGCTTCTTCTGTTAGCCTCACTCCCTGTCCTCAAGTCAGGCAAACAACCTGATGGGGGAGGTCTGCACGCTGTTCCTTTCTCTAAGGGAATAGGAACCAGCACTATTTAAACCCAACCCCCACAACTGTCAGGGTATTGGAAAATCACACAGTGCCAGAAAACCGCCTCCTTGCATCCCCCTTGCCAAAGGTATGCTACAAAGTAGCCCTACAACACTCTTAGCAAGAAGTCTTAAGTAGTGCAAACAGTTAAGCAACTGGCCTCTCTATGGGCCCTGGCAGCTTCTGACTCCTGTAGGCCCCAACCCTCACTATGCTCATCTTGAGGCTGGACTGGGTCCTGATGTGACTGAACTCCTGGACAGACCAGGGTCAAATGCACACTGTCATCAGCTCTGCCTTGCACTCCAAAGAAATGCAATCCTATCCTATTTCCCATAAGCAAAGAACCCCACAAACTTAAGGAAATTAAACCTCTTCCTTTCCTGTTTGGACTTTGTGTTTGGATTGGCTTATGGATTGGATCTGGAATGTCCCCCAGAGACTCATGTGTTGAAGGTTTGGTCCCTGTTACAGCAAGGTTCAGAGGGGCTCTTGGGAAGTGATTGGATCAAGAGGGTTTGTCCTCATCAGTGGATTAATCTATTGGTAGATTAATAATTTGATGGCATTATTGGGAGGTGGCAGAAGCTATAGGAAGTAGGGCCAAGTTGGAGGAAGTGGGTCACTGAGGGCATGCCCTGGAAGGGCACATCTTGTCCCCAGTCCCTTCTCCCATCCCTTTTTCCTAGCTTCCATGTGCTGAGCAGTTTTCCTCTGCCATGCTTTCCGCCATGATGTTCTGTCTCACCTCAGGCCCAAAGAAATGGAGTAAACTGATCAAGGACTGAAACCTCTAAACAGTGAGCCAAAATAAATCTTCCCTCCTCTAAGTTGTCTTTCTCAGGTATTTTGTCCCAGTAATGAAAAGCTGACTAATACAGATTGGCAGGCCTCTCCCCAAGAATCTGGACTTTTACTCCATTTTCCCCCTCCTGCTAATCTAGGTTTTTTTCCTTCAGTCCCCCAGCACTTACTTCAAGCATGCCCTTGCATCTCTGCCATGCCCTGCTGGAACTGAATGATAACCCTCTTTTTCTCACCTCTCATTTCTTTTCTCCTCACTTTTTTCCCTACTCTCTAAACCTTTTTGCCTCTCCCCCTTCTCTTCCCTCCTTTTCCTTTTCTGAGTGTCTTCACCCCATCACAATTATGGCACTTTTAGTGTTTTACATGAACAAGATAGAGCAATCACTCCATGAATGCGATCCAGGGACTGAAGTGTCTCCTTCTGACCTTGACCATTTTACACAACCAATTTTCAAGGAAGATGGCTTAATCAAGGTTGATTTGAACCTGCTGCCCCACTCAGAGTCTCTAAAGCCAATCGTTCCACCACAACAATTTTCCATTTTAACTGAGGCTGTCAGGGCTGAAGATGTTAAGACTGTCAAGTGCTCTTTGCTTCCCTCCAGCCACCAAAAAGCAATTTTCGCTAACGCTAGTGAGGATTACATTAAAATTGTGTAAAAGAAAGACACGACCTCATTTTTTTCTCAGCTGGTACTCAGCAGGACTGTGAAGGTGCTCTTTCTCACCAGCTCTAGTGGCCAGGACTGACCTAAAATGTTAAAAGCTCAGTCAGTTGTATAGAGAGGAGGGCATTGACTTTGGACCACCATAATCCAGTTTGATCGGGTCACTCATTAAACTTCACTGACTCCATCTCTTCTAAATAATCATTCATGCTTCTTAGAATTCAGTCAAACCACTCATTTCCCATCTTTGGGAAGAGGAAAGTCTGTTCCAAACTGAAATGAAATTTAAATTGGTGATTCTGAACTGATTCTGATCAACACAAGGGTAGAGGAATAGGGATAGTGACATTGGTGAATTTGAAAAGGCTTCCTAATATCAGTGGAGTAGAGGAAGGGGGTTGAAAGGGAGAGAGGAGAGATAGGGAAAGGGAGGAACTGAGGATTGAATTTTACAAACTTATGCTAAGTACATATATGAATATATCACAGTGAATTTCACCTTTATGTACATCTATAAAGCACCAATTTAAAAAACCATAAATAAACAGAAGGAAGACCAGCAGAGTAGAGAAAGGGGAACAGGGGGAGGGAGAAAGGGAGAGAAAGGGGAAATACTAGGGATTGAAATGGAACAAAGTATATCATGCATACATGATTATGTCAAAATGAGCCCCACTCTTATGCATAATTGTAATGCATTAATAAAAAAAACATTTTAAAAAAAGAAAGAAAAGCCTCCCTAGATGAGTTATCTGATATAGCCAAAGCATGCAGCATTCCAATACTGTAGCCTACCTTCTTGATTTAAAGCACAGTGTGACTTTAGTGCCCTGTCCTCACTAATCATTGCAACATGGAAATCTTCAAGGGGCTTGTCTAAGAAGAAACAATGAAGCAAAGATCTTCTAATCACATACTCCCTTTTAAAACTTCCAAAGATTTCATGTATACATGGCATTCTTTAGTGAAACAATTAGCCCTGGTAATTTACTACCTAGTAAACCACTGGACTTGTATGGAGCTTTGTGCATTCAAATTAGTCCTATGGGTACAAGTGTCAACAGAACTATAATGCACTGATTGATGCTACTAAATCTTTATTTTGTTATTTGGTTTCTGTTTTTTACAGGGCTGGGGATTAAATGCAGAGCCTTGCACAAGCTAAGTAAGTGCTCTACTACTGAGCCACACTCCTTCCCCAACCCCTTTATTCAGACAGGATCTCACTAAGTTGTCAAGTCTTGCCTTGAATGTATTCCTTCTGAAACCTCAGCCTCTCAAGTAGCTGGGATAACAGTCGTGTGCCAACACACCCAGTTCTGTTTCTAGATTTTTCTATTTGACATTGTGTTCTTAGACAAGAATGCCTGAAAAAGAAATACCACATATTACTAGGAAAAAGGCTGTTTTAGTCCATTCAGGTATGTATTAGTCAGCTCTTTGTCACTATGACCAAAATACCTGACAAAAACAACTTAGAGAAGGAAAAGTTTATTTTGGACTCACAGTTTGAGAGGTCTCAGTCCATGGTCAGCTGGCTTCATGGCTCTGAGTCTGAGGTGAGTCAGAACATCATGGTGGAAGGGTGTGACAGAGGAAAACTGCTCAGCTCATAGCAACCAGGAAGCAGAGAGAGCAAGAGAAGAGTCTGGGACAAAATACAATCCCCAGGGGTACACCTCCAGTGACCTACTTCATTCAGCCGTACCCTACCTGCCTATAGTTATCCTCAGTATAACTCAGTAGTCCATTCAAATTATTAATCCATCAAATGGATTAATTTGCTGATGAGAATACAGCCCTAATAACTGCCTAAAAAGCCCCACCTTTGAACTTTCTACATTGAGGATCATGCTTTCAAAACATGAGTTTTGGGGGACCATTTCTAGATCCAAACCATAACAGGCTATTACAACAAATAAAACCCATAAACTGGGTGGCTTATATATGAAAATAGATTTCTCACAGTTCAGGAGGCTGAGAAGTCAAAAATCAAGGTGCAGGGCTGGGGATGCAGCTCAGCTGGTAGAGTGCTTGCCTCACAAGCACAAGGTCCTGCATTCAATCCCCAGCACCAAAACAAACAAACAAACAAACAAATAAATCAAGGTGCTGGTAGATCCAGTCAATGTCTAGTGAGGGCTCATTCTCTACTTCATAGATGGCATCTTCTTTCTGTGTCCTTGTATGGTGGAAGTCTAGCTGGCTTTCTGAGGTCTCTTGAATAAAAGCACTAATCCCATTCATGAGGGATATACCATCATGACCTAATCATCTCCCCAAAGCCCCTTTCTCTTAAGACTTTCACTTTGGAAATTAGGTTTCAACATATGAATTTGGAGGAGGGGAAAACACAAACATTAAGACCATAACAGAAACCATATGGGCACTTTTTTTTCAGTATAAAAAAATTTCCCTGCATTTTCAGGCAATTACTTAAGCTCCAAGAAGACCTTCATCAAATTAGATCCCCATTTACTCAAAGTCTTCTTTGTTTAAAACTAGCAGTGGCCAGGGCTCCAGAGGCTGAGGCAGGAGGATCACAAGACCAACCTCAGCAACTTAGGCCCTAAGCAACTTAGTGGGACCCTGTCTCTAAATGGAAAATAAAAAAAGGCTAGGGATGTGGCTCAGTGGTTAAGCACTCCTGGGTTCAATCCCCAGTACAAGGGAAAAAAAAAACTAGCAGTGGGAAAACTATCAGTGTTGATCCTTGCCCAAAGAATTATTTATACGTCACAGCTGGGGATTTTGTAGTCAGGGAAGGCAAATTACCACTCTAATTCCCAAACATTGACCTTGATACCTGGGTTAGGATTTTCCCTAAGGTAGCCTTCTAACTTCATGATGCATTAAGTCCAAATATTCTTTCATCTTCTCCATTCATTCATTCACTCAAATAATTGTAAAATACCTACTACCTGCCACTCTATTAGCTAGGTACTAACAGCAACAAGCAAAGTAGCCACAAGGTGTTCCCTCAAAGAGTTGAAAATCCAATGTTCTTTAGGACAGTGGATCACACTGCTTCATTCAAGACTGAGATTTCTTTCCTACTTGGACCAACAGAGGGCACTGAATCTAGTTCACAGAGAACTCCTTCCTTAACCCTAATGTCAAGACCCAATACCCAGCCAGAGGATCTTGAGAAGGAAGCGAAAGGACAGCCATTGCCTCTTAATCTGATCCTGTCTTTTGTCCAAGTGACCTAGCTATACCCAGGTTCCTGAAACCTACATCACAGGAATATAACGGTCACTTACTTTGTCAATTTTGTTCCCTAATTCTACCTAGTAAATCACTGGACTTGTATGGAGCTTTGTACATTCAAATTAGTAATATGGGTACAAACTACCCAGTCTGCTATGCATCTATACTGTCTACAGAGGCCTTTAGTTTGGAGGGTCTGTATCCCAGGTTGCCCCCTCTGCCTGGATCCACCTTTATTGTCTGTGTCTTGGGTTTTCACACTGACCCAGAACTTTTATTAATTAATTAATTTATTTATTTTTGCAGTGCTGGGGATTGAACCCAGGGCCTTGTGCTTACGAGGTAAGCACTCTACCAACTGAGCTATATCCCCAGCCCTTATTTATTTGAAAAAGGTAAGCATTTTCAGAGATTTTTAAACCACAGAAGAACTCATTTGCATAAAACAACAAATGGTATTTGTTTATTTTGGTACTGGGACTGGACCCCAGTGTCATGTTACCACTGAGCTACATCACCAGCTTTTTAATTTTTTTAATTTTGAGACAGGGTCTCAAGTTGCTGAGGGCCTTGCTAAAAAAAAAGCTGAGAATGGCCTTGAACTTGCAATCCTCCTGTAAGTGTGTACCACCACACACAGCTTGATTTTTATTCATTTATTAAACTAGGTCTCACTCTGATATTTTGTTACCATTAGCTCATGTTACTAAATGTGACTAAAAGAAACAAAACTGGCTTTTAAATAGTCTGGATTTCAAATTTATTGCTAATTTGAGTTGGTTTCCCTGCATCCCCACCATCACCACAAATTAAAACTGGGTATACCAAATAAAGGAGTTTTAATAGAGTAACACTATAACTTTTGGTCAATTAACTTAATATTGCTTTTCTTCAGTTCACTGAAAGAAATGAGTAAGGAAACAAATTGATGTTGGGGGCTCTCACTTTTAAAAAATAAAAAAAGAATTTCATTTTAAGGCTGTCATCACACAGCCCAGGTTCCTGATCCTCCCCCTTTGCCTCCATTTCTAACCATTAACAGTGTCCCCAGATGACCAGCACAATGACGCTAAGGTCCCGTCTGAATTCCAGGAACCATGCACAATAGAGCCCCTCATGGACAAAACACTGATCACAGAAGATGAATTCTCAGTATCAGATGGAATGGCTTGGCCATTTACTGGCTGTGCCACCTCTAATGACTTAATTGAATTTCTCAGAGCCTCAGTTTCCTCAAATTTAAGGTGGGGATAAAGATAACATCTATATCCGTTGTTATGGGGATTAAATAAAATCTGTTAAATACCTTGCACAGCATCTGCCACATCATAAGCACCCAGTTAAATCTATTGTTTTCATGCTCAGAAACAAGAGCTAATGTAAAGAAAAGGGGGAAAAATAGGGGTGACACACAGGTTACCTTTCAATTAACTACAATGTTACATTGCCCAGATTCTCATTCCCCAAGGGGTCCCATTAATTCCACATTTGCGGTATTGATTTTTTCCAGGACAATAACCATTTTACACATTAAGCATCTCTACCTCCTGCTGCTATCTTACAGGTGGCCACTATAATAAGATCTCCACTCACGTCAATGCAGAAGATGTTATGTCTTTCTGTCAAAAGCAGGAAGAAAAGCAGACTAGAAACCTAGGTTACTCCTGAGAAAAATAATATGCCCAAGAATCCTCAAGGAAGAGGTCAGGAGGGTGATCTGAGGTCAAATAAGAGGAAGGGATTCAAACTGCCATGGTGTGTTCAGCTCTTGATTCAGAGAAGTTACCACTGCAAATGTCAGGGATACTTCCATATCTGATTTCTTTCTTTCTTTCTTTTTTTCTTTTGTGGTACTGGGGATTGAACCCAGGGCCTTGTGCTTGCAAGGCAGGCACTCTACCAACTGAGCTATATCCCCAGCCCCATATCTGATTTCTCCTTTTATTTGTATGACACAAAGTCCAGGTTCACAGACTATAGCCTCCAGTTCCCACAAGGGGAGAGGAGAAGAAAGGATAAGAACATACAGACCAATCAAAATACTCCCCCAGCTCCTCCATCAGAATCTCTCTTTCCATCCTCTAAAGTCTATTCTCCCCACAGCAGCCAGAGCGATCCTTTTGTAATTCTGATCATGACACTCCTCTGCTCAGATCTAGCCAATGTCTTTTCAACTCTAAGTAAAAGTCCTAGTCCTCACAATGGCCTACAAGACCCCAAGCAACCTGTGCGCCCCCTACCACTACCACCATGAACTCTCTGACCTCATCTTCTACCTCTCTTCCCCTCACTCATTCCCTCCAGTCACACTAGCCTCCTTGTTTTCTAGAACAAGCACACCCCAACTTACGCTCTTTGCCCTGGCTGTTGAATCTGCCAAGAATCTTCTTCCTCCAGATATCTGCCTGGCTCACATCAGCCATGGCTTTCAGGACTTCTTTAACTGTCCCTTTCTTGGGAAAGCTTTTCTTAACCATCTTAACTCAAATGAAATCACACACCACTCCTGGCATACCTCATCCCCCTTTATTGCTTTATTTTTCTCCACTGTACTTATCAACACCTAATATTTTAAGATTAATTATCATGTGTACTTTCTCTCTTCTCCATTAAAACAAGACTCCATGATACCAATTGAGAACCCCTGGGAGTAGGATCCAGGAATAGCTTTTTAAAGCTAGACAGGTGATCCTAATGTTCAACCAGCATTAACTCTTGATTCAAACAGTCAAATAGCCCCTCCTGTCTTATGAATAGCAGCTCTCTCTGGGATAACTCCTCTAATGAGAAACTACTTCACACTCTCTTTGATCAATAGGTATTTTTTGGAAGAATCTGGGTGAAACTGGGTTCAAATGACCAAGTGGGAGGGAAACACAAAAGACGTAGGTAGTAAAATATGTTGAAAGTAGAGTGTGGGGCATTATGAAGTACACTATGATAAAGGGGTAAGACAGAGAGATCATGCCTATGAGTATCCGTGCCTTCCTGGAGTCAGCTTGGTCCAGTACCACAGAAGGAATCTTGAGAGATTTACTCCCATTTACCAAACTCAACAAGAGATTGACAACTCTGCATCATCATGCAGCTGCACAACTAACTCCCTGGGGCTGTTGTCCAGACAAGAAGGAAGGCCATACATGGAGGAACACTGGGTGCATAAATTTTAATTTAGGGGGAGAAAGGTATTCTGAAAAGGGGTGACAATCAGGCATTTCCCAGACAGGTACGCCATGTGATAATACATTGATAGTTATTATCCAAAGCTTCTGCTTTGCCCAGGCTTTTTGTTTGTTTTTGTTTGTTTTTGTTTTGTGGTGCAGGGGATAGAACGCAGGGCCTCACCCATGCTAAGCAAGCTGTCCACCATTGAGCTACATCCTCAGGTCCTTTGCCCAGGTGCCCCCACCCCTCCAATATTGGGGATCAAAGCCAGTGCCTTGTGCATTCAAGGCAAGTGCCCTACCAGTGAATTGCATCCCTAGCCACTTTGCCCAAGTGTTTAACATTGTTTTTGACAAGTGTTTAGAGATACCAAACACCTGCTGGTTCCAGGAAAGGAGGGACACATCAGATAGAGAAAAATAACTTTGTATTTCCTATTAAAAAGGAGAAGCAGAAAAATGCATGGTGGGACAAGAAATTTAATAACTACCATTTTTAATTGGATAAATATTATCTCATTTAATTCTTTCAATAGTGTTTGAAAGGTGCTATTGTTCCAGTCGATAAAGAAGAAACTAAGGCTCAGTGAGGTTAAATAGCTTGCCCAAGATCAGAGTTGGTAAGTAGTAGAGACAGGATTGGAACTCATCAAGGCCCATGTTTTAAAGCAGTTGTCCTCCAACTTTCTTATACATTAGAATCACCTGGGGAGCTTGTTTGAGCTGTTGACCTCTGGGACAACCCCCCCTCTGAGGTTCTGATCCAGAGTAAAGATGCGGTCTAAAATCTGCATGTTACAAGTCCCACTCCTCCTCTGCTCCAGTACTTCTGGTACAAGTGGACCTTTGTGGGGATTCACAGCTCTCCTCTATGTGTGATGCTTAAACCCTGATTCTCTACTGCTCTTTGATCCTTTTCTACTTCCTGGAGGCGCTTGATGAGTTCAAAGGCCTTTCACAGTGAGCTCAGATCAGGACAAAGTGCACACATGTCTTTCAATGGGGCATCTATACCAGCTGGCTCATATCCCAAGAGAAGGGAATGAGCTCTCTCGCAACGTGAGGCTTCCAAATTAGAGGTGACAAGTGGCTCTGTTGCAGAACTTCTCTCTGAATACCTTCAAGAAGAAAGCATCTGTTTGGCCTTAAACTAGATTATTTGGTCTCTGTTGCTCTGCACCCTTCCGTGCCTGAGTCCCAGAAGAAAGGAAAGCAAACATTGGCTGCTAGAGAACTGACTGCCTGCATTGTGAGTGCAAAACCCGTCACAGCTGCTAGAAGTCAGTTTCAGCTGCAGCTGGTGGGCAGGGGCTGTCAGTTTCCAAGTTTAGTGAATTCACCTGCATTTAGTTTTGGGGGTGTTTTGTTTTGTTTTTGCTGTACTGGGGATTGAACCCAGGGGCACTCTACTACTGAGCTACAACCACAGTCCTCTCTAGCCTTTATTTTGAAATACTATCTAAGTTGCTGAGGTTGGCCTTGAACTTGTGATCCTCCTGCCTCAGCCTTCTAAGTAGCTGGGGTTGCATGCAACACTGTGCCTGGTCATGCATTTGAATTTAATTATTTTTTGACCCTCCCTCAACACTCTGTTCTCACCTTCAGCTCCTCCGGCAGCTCATTCCCTCTGGCCAGGTTTTTGGGGAAAGTTGAAGTAACGTGCTTCTTTGGTTGCTGTGAGGATTGAGGTCAGAAATTTCACTAAAGAAGTGGCGTAAGTAGGGAAGCTTGCCACTCCACTCTAGAAAAGATGGAGCCATTCAATTCCCAGCAAAATTGCACAGAGAACCCCAAATTCCACTGTCAGTCTGTGTAAAAGTTACTTTAATCTTTATAAGCCTTGTATATAAAAAGGTGATAGCATCTATTATATTCAGGTGTGATAAGGATTATATTTTTTGATAAGGATTATATTAAAAAGTGAATATTAAAGTGTCTGGCACATAGGGACTTGGTGACAATAGCAACAATAGCTAACATTTATTGAATATTTCTCACATGCTAAGTGCTCTTCTAATCAGTACATTCAGATTTGATTTTTAAATTACAGTAACGCTCTGAAATAAGTACTTTTTATTATGCCCATCATACAGACAAGGAAACAGTTGCTGAGAGGTGGAATAAAGGGCCCAAGGTCACAAAATGAACCAGAATCAGAGCAAAAATTCAAACCTAGTCAGTGACTCTAACACCTGCTGATGCTTTTGTCGCTGTCTTTGTTGTTTACCAAGGACCTGCTGTGTCCAATATGCTCTGACACTTATGAGGGGCACAAAGAGTAATTACACATGGGCTTTGACCCCAAGAAGTTTTCAGTCTAGACCAGATATAGAGGCAAGGCCTCTGCTTAAAGGAAGTCTGCCAAGTGCATACCGAGTAGTTCAGAAGTGCAAAGGAAGCAAGAAGTCCATGGAGAGGCTGGGAATCACATGCCCTTGGGTTCATTGAGCACCTCCTGCCTTCCATAGACTTGCCTGGATTCCTGAGCAGCTCAATGAACCAAGGGCTTTAGACTTCTGCATGTGTTCAGATCCCTGCTCCAACTGGGGATAAGTCATATAGCCCCTATGGACTCTGTTTTCCTTGCCTATCGAAAGGGAACAATTAACAATACTTAATACTTCTCTCTCCAATGTCATTGTGATGATTCCTTTTTTTAAAATGAGTTTATTTTTATAGAGCAGTTTTAAGTTTGCAGCAAAACTGGGAGAAAAATACAGAGATTATTCATATGCCCCTCATCTCCACACATGCGTAGCTTCCCCACTATCAACTGCCCCCACCAGAGTGGTATATTTGTTACAGTTGGTGACCTTACATTGACACATCATCATCCAAAGTCCATAATTTATATTAGTGTTCCCTCTTGATGGTGTGCATCCTATGGATTTGGACAAAACTATAATGACAAATATGCACCACTGTAGTATCACAGGAGTATCTTCACTGCCCTGAAGATCTTCTGTGTTTGAACATTTTGTGTCTCCCTTCCCCATCCTCCTCTGCCCCCAGTCTTGGAAACCACTGCTCTTTTTCCTATCTCCACAGTTTACCCATTTCCAGAATGTAGGTTTTTTAGTTTGGCTTCTTTCACTTAATAATATGCAGTTGAATTTCCTCTATGTCCTTTTCATGGCTTGATAGTTCATTTTTTTTAATGCTGAATACTATTTCATGTGTGAATGTAACATAGATTGTTTATCATTCACCTACTGCAGAATAACTTGGCTCCTTACAAATTTAACAATTATGAATAAAGCTGCTATAAACATCTGTGGGCAGGTGTTTGTGTGGACATGTACTTTCAACTTCTTTGGGTTAAGACCAAGGAGTGTGATCATTGGATCACATGGAAGAATATGTTTAATTTTATAAGAAACTGTCATGTTGCCTTCCAAAGTAACTGTACCATTTTACATTCCCACCAGTAATGAATTAGGAGTTCCTGTTGCTCCACGTACCCACCAGCATCTGGGTTGTCAGTGTTCTTTTTTTTTTTTTTCAATTTGTGATGATTCCTTGAGAAAACATTTGTAAGGGTTTGGCAATAAAATGGGAGCATTTATGATTATCTTTCTTAATGCTCCTGTGGAAATAAGGCTCCCCATCCTCATTTCATTTGTGTTCTCATTCAGATTCAGAAGGTAGTGACTCCCAGTGGCACTGGCATTCCACTGTGGGCCAGATGGAAGGAAGGGGGAAGGAGAACAGAGGTGAGTTCCTAAGCATGGGGACTCATCCTGGGTGACAGGAGGCAGAATGGACTGGAGTCCAAGGACTGCACAATTGGAGGAAACAAAGAGTTTCCTCCTCAACAGGAGGACTATCCTGAGCACCCTGGCTATATCTGCAAACTGTCTTCCCTGGGATCTAGTGAGAAAGACTGAACAGGGTGCAGGGAATCATGAGCATTTAGAAGAAAAGGGAGAAGTGCAGGAACAGAGTCAGAGGAAAGCAAGTCTATCCCGAGTCCCTTTTTTATGCCAAGTACTGGGCTCGGTGCCTTCACCTATTTGACAAATATTTTATTATTTATACCTACAATGTGCCAGACCCTGATTTGAGCACTGAGGATCTAGCCACATACAGGACAGACAGATAAGAAAGAGATCCCTAAATTGCATTTTGGCAAGGGATGGGAGACAGATGATCAAAGGGATAAATAAGTAATATTAAATATATTCCATAGTGATAAGGGCTGTGAAGAAAAATAAAGCAGTAAAGCAACATTTTCAGAAAATGCTGGGGGTATAGTCTCAATATTAAATAGGATAGTCAGGGGAAGATGTTACTGAAAAAGTGACATTTCAGCATATAAATCATTTAATACTCATAGCCACTGTAGCATGTAGATACTGTCATCCCCATTTTCTGCAAGAGGTGACTGGGTGGGGGTAAGTGGGGGAGGATATTGGGAGACACACCTCCATGAGTCTGTTTTGCTCCTACACTTCTTGCTGGGTATAAGAATACAAGGACCTAACCACTCTTTACCAGGCACATGTCTTTATCTTTTGGTACCAGAAATTGAACCCAGGGGCACTTAATCACTGAGCCACATCCCTAGCCCTTTTGTATATTTTTATTTAGAGGCAGGGCCTCTCTAAGTTGCTGAGGCTGGCTTTGAACTCATGATCCTCCTGCCTCAGCCTCCAGAGCTGCTGGGATTACAGGCGCGCACTACCGCGCCCAATACTAGGGAAGTTCCTAGGGTTATGTCTGCAGCAGCCAATCTTGAGAGTTGAGGTAATGCTGCTCTCTGGGACAAAGAGTAACATGCTCACTGCTTGCTACAAAATGCTGGGTTCTCCAAGCTCAGTGTCATTACTCTAACTGTGATATAAACCAAGCATTTAAAGCATGAATGTGGGTCCCTCCGTCATCCCTGTGGAATTTGGGGACATGGGGAGCAGATGCAAACATACTGACACTTAAGGTGCTTGTTGTGCTGTGGGTAATACAGCCTGTTATCTCTGATGCTGAATCTTGTGTTCTCTTCCAACAGCCATGACACAGGCTAAGTTCTTAGCTTAGTTAAGTTAGATAAGTTAAAATCAAATCTCGAACCTGACAAAGATAAAAATTATTGAGGATCTGTGATGTACCACACACACTTTTAGGTACTGGTCATATGTTGTAGTGAATACAACAGACAAAAGTCCTCTCTTAGAGGGTACACTCTATGGGGACTGACAGACAAGAATAGAAATAAACAAGATGATCAGAGGTTGTGATCAGCATTGTGAAGTAAGTGGGGGTAAGTAACCCTCAATGTTCTCACCTGCAGAATGGGGCCAATATTCATATTTGCCTCATGAGATTATTGTGAGAACTCATGGAAAGTCTTTGACAAATATATAATTTGATTTATTATTATTATTATTATTATTATTATTATTATTATTATTATTCACTCCTTCTCCCATGGAAATGAGGACAGGGAGTCCCTGGTGAGCATTGGAAGTACTGAGGGAGTAAAGAGCAACAAGGAGAAAAGAGACTCCTTTCAGCTCCCTAGACAGTTGAGTTCAACAGAAGGATCCTTTCATAAGCAGAGATGAGGTAGGGAGATCCTTGCTACTTGATTGATTTTTAATCTGATCAATGCATGGGAATGAGCACTTTGAAATATCACAAACAAAAAGGGACTTAGAATTGCAGCCCATCTATGACCTTGGCATGGCCACTTCACAGGAAGGTATTCATGGAAATACACTGTACTGGCTCCAGGATCTCCCTTCCTCTTCCCCTTTCCACCAGTGGCTTCCCAGGGCCTGGCAAGGTTGGAGCTGAGCTAGTGACTTCTACCAGTGCTATATGTGCAAGACCCTTGCACACCTCTTCTCCTTTCCCTCCCACTTCTACCACCCCAAAGCAGCTGCTTCTTCCCACCCCAGTGCTGCTCCTGACAGCAGTGTCTCCAGCCTATGCCCTCCTCTCCCACTCCTCCCCAGCACCTGCATCCACATGAAGCTCACTGACAAGTCCCACTCCAGTCTAAATGCAGCAGATGGTAACAAATGGCAATTACCACCAGGCAAAGGGCTGGAGTCCTATTTTTCTTTCTGAGCCATCATATGATAAACTATTTCAAGGAACCATTTTGTGACATGAAAGCATTCCTCCCTTTCATTAACTCACCAGACATCACCCTAATAGCTCTATCTCCCTAGCGAACAAGTAGCTGGCCTCCAATTACTCTGACCCACTTGCTGCTGCAGTTCGTGTATGTTCAAGTGACGGTCGATGATCAAGTGGGTAACGCGCAATAATGGTGGGACAAGATGCCTCATGTCTTTTTAGCAGGCTTTGCTTCCATATATCATATTTTCAAGGCCTTTCTGAGAATTTTTAAAAAGACCTTCATTATAAGGGCACATATACTTGTTCTATGATGTCTGGGACTGGTGTCCTGGCACAAGGTTTTTCTCCAAACTGTGTATACCCTGAGCTTTCCCAGGCCTTACTGGACTGCATACATAAAAGGTCATACAACGTTTTCTCCCAATTTTACCAGCTCTTGCCTTTTTCTCTCACACAGAACACAGCCTCTAACAAAAGACCCCTAGTAATATGAGTCCCAGCAGATGTCTGCTTCCTGCCAGAGGCTGCTACTGCTGCCTTCCTCTTGATTCTTTGGTGCTTGTGCTAAGTAATTCTGGGTCCACTGGGCACCACTATCTGCAACTACAGCTGAGACATTTGGGTCCTTAAGATCCAAAGCCAGGACTGGGGTTGTAGCTCAGTGGCAGAGCACTTGCCTAGCATGTGTGAGGCCCTGGGTTTGATCCTTACCACCACATAAATAAAACAAAGGCATTCTGTCTACCTGCAATTATAAGAAACGTTTTCAAAAAATCCAAAGCCAATTAATATATTGTTATAGACAGAGAAGAATGCTTTTCTTCCTGTTATGATATCCTTTTTATTGTTTTTTTTGGGGGGGGTCTGTGGTGCTGGGAATTGAACCCAGGGGCACTCTACCAGCTCTTAAAATATATACATATATATTATATATATATATGTATATATATGTATGTTGTAGATGAGCACAATATCTTTATTTATTTATTTTTATGTGCTGCTAAGGATGAAAACTAGTGCCTCACACATGCAAGGCAAGCCCTCTCCCACTGAGCTAGAACCCCAGCCCCCCCCAACTCTTTTTAAATTTTTATTTTGAGACGAAATCTCACTAAGTTGCTGAGGCTGGCCTCAAATTTGTGATCCTTTTGCTTCAGCCTCCAAAGTTACTGAGATTACAGGCCAGTGTCATCATGCCTGGGTCAAGGTGCAGCTGAGCAGGATTGCTTGTGTGTTGATGTATTACTAAGGTGTTATTTCATTTTTGTTTTTCTTTAACACACCCCTTCACTCCCACCTCCTTATTCTCAAAAGATTCAGAAATTGTTTCAAAGGCAGTCAGACCAGGAAAAACACATATCTACATTCAGAATTTTCCCTTTGCTCCCAAGACTAAGGATTCCTTACTGGGTCCAGTGCCTGCCTTATGTTTCCCTCATAGTAAAGCACATAAATAAAACTTCACCCTGTATATACTCTTCAACACCCCATCATCACCTATGCATTCCTTTGTCCTCTCTATAAGGGTCTGACTCAGGTTAAAAGAGAAGAAAAAGAGAGGGGTAGTACAAAGGTGGGAACATTTGGGTGACTTTTTGTCTGGTTTCCATTAGAATTTAAAAAAATTCTTCAAAGGCTCTATACTTATGTCAATATCAAAGGACAAAGAATGTGTGATGGCAGCTTCTGGTGACAAACAAAAGGTTTTCCCCCTCCTCATATGAGAAGTTCAAGCTGAGGAAGGACGATATCAATTGAAAGACTGTGCAGGCTATTTTAGGATGGAATAGAGAGGAAGGTTCATTAGATGGCTTTTGTCTTGGTCAGAGAGAATGCTATAACAAAAATTTCAAAGGCTGGGTGACTTAAGGAACAGACAGTTATTTCTCACAGTTCTGGAGGTGAGGAAGTTCAAGATCAAGGTTCCTGATGAGGGTCCTCTTCCTGGCTTACAGATGGCTGCCTTTCTGCAGTAACCTCACAAGGTAGAAAGATAGATCATCTCTCTTCTCTTTCTTCTTCTAAAGGCACTAATCCCTTTTTTGAGGGCTCTACTTTCATGACATAGTCACCTCCCCAAAATTCCACTTCCCAAATACTATCACACTGAGTTTTAAGACTTCAACTTATGAACTTGTTGGGGAGGACACAAACAGGTAGTACATAGCCACCTTCAAGGCCCATCATAATCCTAAATATGGACAAAGTGTTTAAAATAGTACGATGTTGGGGTTGAGGTTGTGGCTCAGTGGTAGAGCACTTGCCTAGCACATGTGAGGCATGGGTTCAATACTCAGCACCACATAAAAATAAATAAATAAAATAAAGGTAGTGGTATTATGTCCATCTAGAACTAAAAATATTTTTTAAAAAAAGAACAGTAAGATGTTGCCCCAGGTGTGGTAGCAAACCACCAGAGACATGTAAGGTGATTGTTAGTCCTAACCATATGAATGTTAAGAGTTATAGACTAATTATTATTATAGTTTTCTTCTATTTAAGGTACTTGATACTGGATTCCAATTTATAGCAATGACATCAGTTTTCATTTTAATGAAAGTGAGTAGAAATATTTGATTCAAAATGACTAAGGAAATGATAATACAGATAGTGCAGGGTGTGGTCAAAATCATGAAGGTTGTGTTTGAGAGGCAGAAGGCCGAGAAATGATGGGATCGTGGTAAATTTTGAGCTGTCTAGTCAGACATCCTTAGCTTTCAGCACTAGCTCTTATACTCACTAGCTGGGTGAGGGTGAGCAGACTTGCATGTGCTAAATATAGTACTGGGCACCCCAATTTGGTCAAAGGTTCACTCTTGAAAGTCAAGGAAGACACACCTCAAAGACCAGAGTTGTCCTGCCCAAGAGAAAAAGGCAGCCAGTGCCAAATGCTTCATGGGGAGCTGATTCCAGGTTGGCCTCAGACACCAAGCCTGATTTGACAGCTGTTTGTGGAAAATCACTTTATAGACTGCTGTGCAAATGCCAGTTAAATCTCCTCCAGCCCTAACCATAGGTAGCCACATGTCAGTGTCCTAGTCCGATGATGTAGGTAAGTTTTTAGTCCCAGTCTGGCCAGCAGTCTGACTCAGGTCCACTAGGCCTCTCTCCTTAAGCTTTGCTTGTACCATGCTTTGTGAAACAAGCCTTCACATCATCTGAGATTGGAGGGAAAGGAAGAAATTTAGATAAAAAAAAACCCATTTGTATCTACCTCAGTTGGTCTCACAGTGTTTGCTTTAATCATCACTCCATCACTGTGACAAAATACCTGAGAAAATCAACTTAAAGGAGGAAAGATTTATTTTGGATCAAGTCTGAGGTCTCAATCCATGGTTGCTTGGCCCCATCACTTTGGGGCTGAAGTGAGGTTGAATATCATGGCAGAGAACACTTAGTGGAGCAAATCTACTCACCTTGTGATAGCCAGGGAGTAGACAGAGAGGAAGGAAGGGGCAGAGAACAATGTAAAGCCCCCAAGAGCATATCTCCATGGACCTGCTTCCTCCAACTAGACCCCATCTCCTAAAGTTTCCACCATCTCCCAATAACCCATTCAGTTATGAATTCATCAATAGATTAATTCACTGATGAGGTCAAAGCCCTCACAATCCAATCACCTCTCACTTCTGAACACTGTTGCATTGGAGACCAAGTCTTCAACACCTGAGGGAACATTTCAGATCCAAACCATACCGTGTCTCAGCATCAGTGGCTTCATAGTTCCTTGGGAACAGATCAGAGGGGCGGAAGTTATCTCCATCCCACCACCATCTTTTATCCGTCCATAAAATCACCCAGGTGTCTATGACTTTCAAACAGCTCCCTGAACAAAAGATTTTGAGAAGACTACTTAAGACCACTGTTATGGTTTAGATATGTGGTGTCCCCCAAAAGCTCATGTGTGAGACAATGCAAGAAAGTTTAGAGGTGAAATGATTTAGTTATGAGAGATTTAACCTGATCAGTGCACGAATCCCGTTGAATGGATTAACTGTAACATAGGGTATGGCTGAAGGAGGTACATAATTGGGGACGTGCCTTTGGGATATACATTTTGTCCCTGGTGAGGGGAGCTCACTCTCTCCTTCCTGGTGCCATGTCTTCAGCTGCTTCCCTCTTCTGCACCCTTCTACCATGGTGTTCTGCCTCACCTCTGGCCCCAAGGAATAGAGTCAGCCATTCATGGACTAAGACCTCTGAAACTATGAGCCCCCAAATAAACTTTTCCTCCTCTAATTGTTCTTGTCAGGTCTTTTGGTCACAGCAGCAAAAAAGCTGACTAAAACAGCCACTGAGGGTACATTGTGTTCATTCCAATGGCCTCAGTTTCAGGAGGGACAATTTGCCCTTTTATGCTGTGAACAGGATAAGATGAGGTAGGTCACTTAGCAATAAGCCCTCCCAGTTCAAGTCCAAAGAACAAGTAGGAAAAACTCCTTACAAAAGCCTGCAAGACATCTGCAGGGAAACAAAGAGCCCTTCCTTTCAGCCCACTGGTCCAAAAGCTGCTTTTGCCAAACACTGGTGCTTGTGGTCCTCTCAGACTCCCATATTTGGATCCTTTGTTTCCATGTGAATAATCATAGGGCCTCTAAGCAAGACACTTTGGCTTTTTCTTCTATTAAATATTCCACATGTAGTGGCTTCCTTTGAATCCTGCAGTTTCCATTTATCTGAATAAGTTGACGTTTGGCTGAAAGTTTTAAGAACCTTGATGGATTCAGGTTGATTATTGGGAAAAGATGTTTTAGAGTAGAATAAAGCAGTAGCATTTTCCAAGACATACAAAAGAGAGAAAAGAGAAGCGGGATCTGGGACTGCTGAAAGACCAGGTATTCCATTCAATGCCATCTTTATCCATTCCATCAGCAGGGGCTCATTTAAAGCAGCACTTCATCCCCATGACCACCAGCACCACACACACACACACACACACACACACACACAGTTCAGTTCATTAGGGGCTCTGCTGGTCTTTTAGAATTTCCAGCAGTGCTGGGGGAGGTGAACTAACTCTAGCTGCTAAGGGCGCCCCAGTAGCAGAAGGCTTCTCAGGCATTTTGCCTTGTTAAGCAAACTAACAACATGGTGCCCCAAATGTTAATGACCTGGGACTAGCATTGCCAGATAAATTACAGGATGTAGTATTTGGAATACACACTTAAAAAACACTATTATTTATCTGAAATTCAAATTTAACTAGGCGGCCCATATTTTTAGTTGCTAAATCTGGCAAATTAGCAGATTCGACAAAACCCTACCCAGAGACCATATAGCAACAATGTGACTCTAAATTGCCCTTTGGTAATGGGGTGAGAAATAAGGGTTCCCCAAGCTATAATGTGATTTTTTCAAATTACCTAATGAGGGGAAGACTCCCCAGCCCTAATCCAAGTGCCCCAATGCTGCAGTAAAAACATGTGGCTAATTGTCCCATGTTGAAATCAGCTGACCATCTCCCTGGCTCCCATCCCCACTTGTTCTGAGTTACACGTCCACTTTTCACACCCAAAATGAATTTTTCCCAGGTGAACTCTTCCACCTGCAAGTTTTAGAGCAATGAATAGAATGTCTACTAGTGGCTAGGAAATGGGTGATAATTTCTGAGAATGTTCCGATATCACTCCCATGTAATCAGAGTTTTGAAGGAGGAAAGAGGAAACTATTGTTCACCCTGTCCCCTATGACTTTTAGCCCACCACTTTAAGGCCCTTTGTAGCCTCCAAGCTCCCATCCTGGCGCCATAGTTCTGCTCATGGATACTGCCATTTTGATCACAAAGAGACTGAGAGGTTCATTGAAATAAAAGAAATTTAAAAGAAGAGTTTATGAATAAACAGAAAATTGCATCTTGCATGAGGTAAGACAAGTTCACATGCCACAAGCAGGAGCCCACATAGAGAAGGCTTTGAAGAATATTGGGTTATTCTTTGTTTACTAGCCTCCAGGCAGGAGATGACACAAACTAGATTGCGAAAGATAGTGGCTGCCACAGCAGCTTACAGAATATATATGACACCCTCAGATTGAAAGCTGTTCCTTCCAATACCACTGTGGCCCACACAGAACACAGGAAGCAGACAGCAAACAATGTATGGGCTTTAACAGAGGAATCCTGTCTGGTTATGGCTCCCCCAAGAGGTCTAAGTCTGAAGTCTCTCACCATTTATTCATTTCTTCAACAAACATTTAATAAGTTTCTGCTGTGTGTCTGCATAGTTGATATAGCAGAAGAAAAAAATTGATGTAATCCCCAAACACATGGGGCTGGGGGTCTAATGGAAGACACAAAACAAGGAAGTGAGCAACTATGAAACATGACATGGAGCTGAAGTGCCATAGGAGCACAAAGGAGGGGCACCTCGCCCATTTCTAAGGGGGTCTGGGAAGAGAACCCTGAAATCTGATGTCCTCACCAAAGTCTGAAAGATGAGACAGACATAATAGAGAAGGGCATTCCAAGCAGAGGGAACATATCCCAATGACCAGAAAGGAATTTGATGAGCAACAGAAACGAAGCATGGGGTTTGAAGACTAATCTAATAACACAGCATTTATGCAGGGTCAGTGACCTGCTAAGCATGTCATATGCATTGTCTTGCTGGAGCCTCCCAGCATGTTTCAGCTGAGGCACAGAGAGATTAAATGCTTTATCCAAAGTCACACTTCTGGTAGGTGGTAAAGTCAGGAATTAAATGCCAGCTGTCTACCTCCAGAGCCCACATTCTTTACTCCCACTCTATAATGTTCAACTCTACAACTCAAAATGAATAAAACGAATGGCAGGAGTTCAGCACAGGACTGGAGTCCTCACTCATGGAGCCACCAACTCCACCTAGAAGTCCTAATCTATCCCAGTTTCTGGCCCTTCTATGGCCTTAGAAACTCTGTCTTACTAGTTAGCCCCATCATGACCCTCCCTGATCCCTGGGTCCTTAGTCAACAGGTCTAATTCCATTATTCCCCTAAAAACTTTCTCACCTCTTATTTTAGTCAGCTGTTTCACTGCTGTGACTAAATGACTCAATCAACACAACTGTAAAGGAGGAAAGGTTTATTTTAGGGCTCACGGTTTCAGAGGTCTTAGTCCATAGAAGGTCGGCTCCATTCCTCAGGGCTCGAGGTGAGGCTGAACATCATGGCAGGAGAGGGTGGTGGAGGGAAGCAGAGAGAAACTCCATTCTCCAGATACAAAATTATTCCCCAAAGCCACACCCTAATTCTAATCTCCTCCAGCCACACCCAACCATTTCAATTAATCCCATCAGGGATTAATTCACTGACTGGGTTAAGACTCTCACAACCCAATCATTTCTCCTCTGAACCTTCCTGCATTGTCTCATGTGTGAGCTTTTGGGGGACACCACACATGCAAACCATAACACCTCTGAATCCCAAGTCCTAGTCCCCTTATAAGACCCACAGGCACCACACTATGCCTACTTCTCTGCATTTCTTCCTAATCTGGTTTCATGGGAACCCCAGTTGGTTTTAGAATCTCTGACTGGTCTCTGGAGTGTAGCCATCCTCAGTCTAGCCTGATCTATTGCCCACCAAAATGCAAACTGGGAGGGGAAAGGCAGAAAGAGGGGCAGATTTGTAAAGGCAGGAAAAGTGTGTGAGAAGCTGGGTGAGCCAAGAGATTTTAGAACATGGGTAGGAAGGGCTGGGGCTGAGAGCCTAGAAGTAGAGCTGGTCTTATTCTTAGAGTGCACAGTCCAGGCCCTCACCCAAATGCCTATTGCAATAGTTGGGTGAAGACTTAAATTTCTTTAGAAGGGAATTTGCAAAGAAAAAGCAGAATGAGAATATAGAGACCCCAGGGGAAGAGAAACATGTACTAAATTTTACACTAGAGTGCATGCCTTCCCAGACATTTACTTTGTTTGGGGAAGGCATCCAGCACCTGGAAGGAAAAGGAAGAGGGCCTCATGGGAAATTGTGTTATTCATCTTTCTGTTACTTTACCAAAATACCTGAGAAAATAATCATAGAAGAAAATTTTTATTTGGGCTCACAGTTTCAGAGGTTTCAGTCCATGGTTGGCTGGCTCCATTGCTTTAGGCCTGAGGAGAGGTAGAACATCATGGTGGTGGGTGCCTGTGGCAGAAGAGGCTTCTCAGCTCATGGCAACTAGCAAGCACAGAGAGAAAGGACGGGTCCAAGGACAAATATACCCTTTGAAGGCATATCCCCAAGGACATACTTCCTCCAATGAGGCCATACCTCCTAATAGCCCATTCAGTTATGACAAGGTCAGAGCTCTCACAGTCCAGTCACTTCCAAAATGCTCCACCTCTGAACAGTGCTGCTTTAGGGACTAAGTCTTCAACATATGAGCCTTTGGGAGACATTCCAGATCCAAAACATTACAAATGGAACATAAAGGAGGGAGGGAACTCAAGAGTACTTACAGGCATAGCTATCCCAATGAGGCAGAGATGACAGCTTGACTCGGGCCCAGCCCTTCCTCAACATAGCACCCTCTCACACTGTGGATGTAGTTTCTGACTTCATTTCAGTACATGGCCCAGAGAGAAACCTCTGAACCCTCTATAGTCCCCAGGATACAGGGACCAACTGAGTTCATATCCAGCAACTCTTTTTCTCTCTTTTCCCTACTCCAGAGGTTTGGGACAGTTGTTGAATACATGGGGGAGGCAGTTAGAAGTCAGTCTAGGGCTTCTCATGCTTTAATGTGCATTTGATTACCCAGGGGATCTTGTTTAAGTACAGATTCTACTCTGTAGATTTGAGGTGGGACCCAGAGTTTGAATTGCTAATGAACTGTCAGGTATTACTAATGCTGTGAGTTGGGAGACAGCAAGGCTACGCCTGCCATAGTGCATTCCCTTATGTTGACCTGCCTCTTTGTAACCTGTAAAGGATTCAACAAATATGAAGGAATCATATTGGACTTTTATTTGATAAATCTGGCAACCCTAAATAGAATGGATGAATGAACAAATAAACTTCCTGCAGGAGAGGCATAAGGTGGTGGCAGCCCATTAACAACAATAAAAGGAAAATTACACAGGCCAAGAGGGAGAGTTCTATTTTTTCCAAGTTTCCTATAGCTGTTTATTGGCCATCAGACACATAAGACATCTTGTAGACATTTCACTGCCAAAGAAAAATTGCTTCTTGCTGAGCTAGGAGTTAGGTATTACCATAGATATTAATATGTTCACAGTTCAGCTCAATTACCACATTGTTTATCATGTTGCTTTACATCATTGTAAGTTTTTAAAGCTATTTCTTCATTTTGCAGATTAGGAAACTAACACTCACCAGAGAGGTGACTCAATTTGTTCAAACTCACATGACTACCAAGTAACAGAAGGAGACTTTGAACCAGTCAGGGAGCTCAGTGCTCTTTCTACTGCAAGGATTTGTTAAAGTGGTGTCTGAACAGGGAAAAGATTTTAAGTTTATTGGGCACAAGTGATTCTGCTGTAGAGAGCTGGGTGGAGGTTCCCGGAATGAAAACAAAGATTGTTCAGAACTACAAAAGAAACTCTCCAGACTCTTGGTCACTCCAACAGATAGATATCTTTTTGAGTACAGATTACCCATTGGACTATTCAGCAAACATTTGCTGAGCCCCATAGTAGTTGAGGGCAGAGATTTTGTTTGTTTTTGCTTTGTGTTCCTGAGGATGGAACTCGGGTTCTGAGAATGCTAGGCAAGCACTCCACTGCTGAGCAACGCCCCCAGCCTAGGATCGTTTGATTAGTGGGGATAGATATATTTAAAATAAAATCCTCAGTTCCTAGACTTGGAGAGCACAGAATTCAATGGTAGACTGATGCGTAAACACAAGTGTAATAAACTCCTACAGGCACAGAGAGGGCACAAGAGAAGGGACAAAAGCCTTCAGAAAGGAGGCCATATTCCAAGCTGAACACTGAGAGTGGGACAGATCCTTAAGTGTGTTATGGTCAGAGTTCAGTGGAAAAAAGGAGGGAGGGTCTCTGTGAACTACGGCGGTCATGGAAGCCCTTTTGGAGAGCTAAGTCTAGAACTGAGCCCTAGAGCATGTGGAAGGACCATAACCAGAAAGGATGCTTCAAATGGGACACAAATGTAGATATGAGAAAGTACATTATATATTTGGGGATAGTCCTTTGAATACCAAGTTTAAAACTGTTCTTAAATCACACTCCACCTTTTGCTTCTCCAAAATTGTTTCCTTTTGCCTTTCCCAGAATTACCTCTGGACAGTACAACACGTTTGAATTTTCTTTGCTCTCCAGCTTCACTCTTCACTCTCACTGTGCATCTACTCGTCTGCAGAGCCATCGTGTACAGTTATCCACATTGTTCACTGCATTGAGATCCCAGTTATGGAAGTGAATGAGGACTGAGAACTAGACAGCACTGCACTCACAAAGCCATGCTTGTTTTTCCTAATTTGTTACATGTGTGCTTTCCAGTCCAAGGGCCTAAAAAAAAGAGGCACTTTTTCTACTTTCCACAGAGGAACCCCTGGCAGTGGCTGAGGCAGTAGAACAAAGGAAGACCAAATAATAAAATAAACGAGATTTCTCCCTGATTTCTTCTATTCTCAAGTTTTTATAGCTGAAGTCACTTAATAGAGCCGCAACCTATACACTCAGTTCTGCTCCAGTTCTTAATATTAATCATGACTGCAGTTGGAAAAGTATCAAGAGCCCAGCCACCCTTCCGGGAGCTTACAACTGTCACTGTCCTGGATCTTGCAATGGGTGACGCAGAAATGACTTAGGCCTGATGTGGCTCCATTGATTTCATTTCCTTCTAATCTGAAACTGGATGACTAAGTGTCACCAATTCCCCTGAGTCAGTTATTCTTTCTCACAGAAAAACTAAATTTCTGTATGACTCATGACCAAGCTTATCTCTTCCTTCTTTCTTTTTCTATTTTTTAAGCAGGGATAGAACACGGGGTGGGGGGAGTTTGCCCACTTAGCCACATCCTCAACCTTTTTTTTCCTTTATTTTGATATAGGATCTCACTAAGTTGCTGAGGCTGGCTTTGAACTTTAGATCCTCCTGCCTCAGCCTCCTGAGCCTCTGGGATTACAGGTGTGTGCCACCACACCTAGCTCTTTTTCTTCTTCTTCCTTAAAAAAAAAAAACTGGGGATTGAATCCACAGGCACTTTACCACTAAGCTACATCTTAAGCACTTATTTTGTGTTATTTTTGAATAGGGTCTCGCTTAGTTGCTGAGGCTGACCTCAAACTTGCAATCTCCCTGCCTCAGCCTCCTGACTCACTGGGATTTCAGATGTGCACCAACACTCCTGGCTTTATATCTTGTTTTTTGTTTCTCATGCCTGGTAGTACCGCCAAAATCAGCCTTTGAAATCAAGTGGACACACCTGTCATACGCCTTTACCATAGTCTTATGCCAACTCCTGATTCCTTTTTCCATCCCACCCATCCTGTGCCTCCAAGAAACATTCTTCCCCTTTTAGACTTAAAGAGATAATATAAAGACCCAACAGCACAATGTGTCAAAGAACAATGAAACTTCTCCCAATCTGACAGTTTAGTATACATAAGTGACCTACTCAATCCATCCAGTTATTCATTGACTTGGGTTAATTCCATCTCATCCCCCTTCCCAGGGCAAAAGTCTCATGTGCCTAACTTAAGCTGTGTTATAAGCACATTCATGTTTCTACTGATAGGAAAAGGGGAAATGCATAAAGGAGCATATGTAAAAATGTTAAAGATTTGGATCTAGAAGGAGCATGCATCATTCTTTCTCACATTCTATTCATCACAGAGCCACACCAGGCCACAAGGGAGGCTGGGAAATGTAGTACCGAGCTGGACAACCTTATCCCAGCTACAACTCTATTATGAAAGATGTTTTGTCTTCTTTCCTATCAGTGAAAAGCATCTCTTTTTGTCACAATTTCCTACTACAAGTACGAACTTGATGATCAGGTTTGTCAACACTCATGTATCAGGGGGCAATTCATCTCTGTTACCATATATTTGTGCACTTTGCATGTTCTTGCTTGTGCTAAATTTGCATTTTGTATTATAACTATTGAGTACTTATAACTGCCTACCCAGTCAACCATTGAAAGGTGGCTCGCTCAATATTAAAGAAACAATAAAGTAGTAAATAAAATGCTACAATTCAGTCAATACCATGAACATAAATAGCAAATGGGTCTCCAATAAAAATACAGAATGTGATAGCCGGGCGTGGTGGCGCACGCCTGTAATCCAAGCGACTTGGGAGGCTGAGTCAGGAGGATCGCGAGTTCAAAGCCAGACTCACCAACTTAGCGAGGCCCTAAGCAACTCAGTGAGACCCTGTCTCTAAATAAAATAAAATACAAAATAGGGCTGGGGATGTGGCTCAGTGGCCGAGTGTCCCTGAGTTCAATCCCTGGTTCAAAAAAAAAAAAAAAAAAGAAAAGAAAAATACAGAATGTGAATCTGTATGTGCTGGGACAAATAAGCCTGTCGGGGTGTGACAATATCACCCAATCAGCCAAAAATGCAAATCTGAATTAAGAAGATAAGTATATGAAAATTTGATTTTATTAGACCTGCCATTCATTTGCCCCAGTGTCCAGGATGCTATTTCTAATAAAATGTATCAGATTGTAGCCTGAAGTCATCAAAGCTTTTACATAATTATTAATCAAAGTACAGTTAACTCTGTGATAAACTAATTGAATTTTTTTTGTTTTTGGTGGGTTTTTTTTTTTTTGGTTTTGGTATTAGGAATTGAACCCAGGGGTACTTAACCATTGAGCCACATCCCCAACCACTGAGCCACATCCCCAGTCCTTTATATATTTTATTTAGAGACAGGGTCCCTTTGAGTTACCTAGGGACTTGCTAAGTTGCTGAGGCTGGCTTTGAACCTGTGATCCTCCTGCCTCAGCCTCTCGACTGTTGGGATTTCAGACGTGCACACCACTGCACCCAGCCTAATTGCATTTTTGAGAGTAAGCACCGATGAACTCTTTGCTGTATGAAATTGATGAATACTATTACTACGACAGAGAAAATACTGAAGTTATAGGGGTATCATGCAAAGATATTAGACCTCTTGGAAAAACAAGTCACTTTATTGCCAAGAAGCTTATAAAAGCAGACACAATATTAATGACAGAATGACTGAGAGAAAGCAGAATGAGCTATTAGCAAAATTCTTGTAATAAAAAACATCACTGGGCATCCACAATATATATGGCACATGATGTGGAAGGGCAATTGCTATCACATGCAGACGCCAGCAGATGTTTTACTGTAGCCAGACAAAACCACTAATGTGCAGACTCTTGACACAGAAATGGTATACACACACACACACACACACACACAGGAGAAGTGCTCCACGACTTTTTCAGTTTTGACCCCAAAATTCCATGCTATAAGAGGAAATGTTTTTTAAAATGAAATGTCATTTTGAGATAATTGTAGAATTGTACAGAGTTGCATGAAATAAAGCAGAGACAGACCATGTAGCATTTGCCCAGTTTCCCCAGGGATAGTGTCCAGCAACACAATATGCATTATCACAACCAGGATGGTGACATAGATAGGTCAAACTCCATCAGTGCCATCACCACAATTTGCCTTTTTATAGCCACACCCAGTACCCTAACCTCCACCTACTCCTTAACTTCTAACAACCACCAATCTGTTCTCCATGATGTTCATTTTGTCATTGCAAGGATCTTATACATTTGAAATCATAGTATACAGCCTTTGGGAATTGCCTTTTTCATTCAGTGTAATTCCTTTACATCTACCCAAGAGGTTTTATGTTGAAGGATATCTGGGTTGCTTCCAGTTTGGAGCTCTCATGAATAAAACTGTTGTGAACATTTGTACACAGGGTTTTGTGTGAACATAAGTCCTCATTTCTTTCAGGTAAATGCCCGTGAATGCAATTGCTCAGCTATATAATAGTTGCAGATTTTTTTGTTTATCATTTTTTTTTAATGCCAGGAATGGAATCCAGGGTCTCACACATGTTAGGCAAGTGCTCTATCACTGAGCTACACCCCCAGCTTTGCATGTGTCATGTTATAAGAAACTGCCTATTTTCCAGAATGCCCATACTGTTCACTGCCACCAGCAATATAGAAGGGATTCAGTTTCTCCCCATAAGGAAAAAACTTTTTAATTTAGTTAACAAATATATTTTTCAATCATGATGTAGATTGGAAGAAGGACACTGAGATAAATTCTGAGGAGCATTGACCTTAAGTAGAACCCAGGAATATATTGCTATGCAAATAATAGAGGTTGCAAACAAATGCCAAACCTGTGGATGCTTGATTCACTAACAGGGATCAGTAGTATGTCCTCTGATCGTGATTCAGTGTTTAAGACAACCACAAAAATAGTGAAATAGGGGCTGGGGATATAGCTCAGTTGGTAAAGTGTTTGCCTCACAAGTACAAAGCCCTGGGTTCAATTCCCAGCACCGCAAAAAAAAAAAAAAAAAAAAAAAAAAAAAGTGATATATCCTCCCAGCATGCTGTACAAAGAAATGAGCAGCAAACAGCAACCTCCACTTTTCCACAGGAGGCATGCCAGCTGTTGAGAGAAACTGTTCTCCCACAAGTTTTTGGTACAAGGAATGGGGGAAAAGATTTTGTGAAAATGATAATGCCACTAAAGATCACTTCTCAGATTTGAAAATGCCTTGTTCAAGTGGTGTTTCATATCCATATATTCAGAATCTTAAAGAGGCTGCAAGAATGATCCCAGTATTCAAATATCACTGTTTCAAATCAAAGCTATGTACATGTACGATTACAGGAATGGTGTGAATCTACACCATGCACAACCGTAGAAACGAAACATTGTATCCCATCTGTGTACAATCAATCAAAATGCAGTCTGTAAAAATAAAAAAAATAAATTAAATTAAAGCTAAGTGGTTTTTTTTAAAAAAAGATAAGATTCTAAAAGAAGACCGAACTATGGTACAAATAGTTTTATCACTAAGAATTGGGTTCTATCTGAACATGTAGAGATTTTCTTCATTCTTAACTAAAGAAATAGACTCAATATTATTGGGTTGTTTACAGCTCACAGCTCACATCCAGGTCTTACAGTGGAACTTTCAACCCCACTTTCTAGAACTAAATGCAGCCAAAGAGGCAATTTAGGAATCCACACTTGTCTGTCTCCCAAGTTCATCTATTCAAACTTCCAGCCTTTGACTATGATTTGCTCAAGGATTTTAACATTTGATGAAGCACTTTAATGTATCACCATGGAACTGTTGTCATAATTTCTGGGCCCATGTTTCTGCCAAACCTTCAAAATTATATAATAAAAGCCAGATGTGGTGGTGCACACCTTGAATCCCAGTGGCTCAGGAGGCTGAGGCAGGAGAATCACAAGTTCAAAGCCAGCCTCAGCAATGTAACAAGGCCATAAGAGACTTAGTGAGACCCTGTCTCAAAATGAAAAATAAAAAGGACTTGGGTGTTGCCAGTGGTTAAGCATCCTTGGGTTCAATCCCTGATACCAAAAAAAATTATTATATAATAACGTCACTAGCTACTTGGCATATTTCCTAATGACCTAGCATTCAAAGTTAGGAGTTTTTTTGGGGGGGAGGTACCAGGGGTTGAACTCAGGGTACTTGACCACTGAGCCACATCCCTAGCCCTATTTTGTATTTGATTTAAAGATGGGATCTCACTGAGTTGCTTAGTACCTCACTGTTGCTGAGGTTGGCTTTGAACAAGCAATCCTCCAGCCTCTTGCTCCTGAGTCACTGGGATTACAGGGGTGCACCACCATGCCTGGCTCAGAGTTAGGAGTTTTTTTTTTTCAGTGCTGGAGTATTCTTAACTGTTTATTATTAAAAAATTCAAACATGGACAAGGTCTAGTGGCGAGGATAATGATCCTCCATGAAGCTACTACCCAGATTTGGTAGAATAGCAAATGCCTGTGGTGTCCTCCATCATAACCCCCCAGTTTACCTCTGATTTTAGCCAGAGCCAGGACAGTTCAATACAAGCTCAGACTCACATCACTCTGACAACATATGCCTTCAAGATCAAGCTTCCTTCTTTCTCCTTCTGTCCCAGGACCCTCTCCAAAGCCAATCCTCATGAAAGCATAGGCTGAAATTCTGGGAATGTTAATGCATTTGGGGACAACTTTTATTTTTTATTTTTATTTTTTGTGGTGCTGGGGATTGAACCCAGGGCCTTGTGCTTGTGAGGCGAGCACTCTACCAACTGAGCTATATCCCCAGCCCATGGGGACAACTTTTAACTGATAGAGGACAGAAACCAGTAAAAGAGAGCTGCAGCATCTCATCCACCAGACAGACAATTCTGGGAGCTATTCTACATATTTCTCAGGAAGTCTGACCAGAATCAAACCCTTATTGCCTGATGCAGCAATCTTGTAATGCACCCTTGCATTGACTTTTCCTCCTTCTCTGACTCTTCCTATTATCTTACTCCTACTTCCTGAAATATCATGATCCTTGTCTGTTGTCTGATGCTATAATAAGATATTCAAGGCTGGATAAATGTATAAAGAAAAGAGGTTTACCCACAGTTTTGGATGCTGGAAGTCTAAGATCTGGGAGCCCTATCCTGTAGCAAGGGTCTTATGACAGATGACATCACAGTTGCAGAACCAGATGTGGAAGAGTTTACATGGCAAGAGGAAAGTCAGAGAGTTTCAGGGTCTGGGTTCATTTTTTTCATAACAAATCACTCTTGCAGTAACTAACTGGGAGAGAGCTACATTAATCCCTCCAGAGGTTATGCCCCATGACATGATTACCTTTCACTAGGCCCCACCCCAGATGGTTAAGATTCCACCATCTTAACACTGTCATACTGGTGACTGTGAGTTATCAGCACATGAGCCTCTAGGAGGCAAACTATATCCAAACCATGGCACACCTCAAATATACTAACTGTACCCAAGTTTTTGCCTCAGACTCTGCTCTGAGGAAACCCAACTAAGACAAATAGTTATCAAAATTTACTGTCCTTATTTAACATATCCTGGAATATTTTCAAGCATTGAAAACACTTTAAAGTATTTTAAAAATAGGATTTTTTTAATTTAATAGAAATTGGAAGGAAAGAAAGCAACTCAAAATGGAAGTTAATGAGTGATCAAGCTGTGCCTTAGCAAGGCGGACCTACATACCTTGCTGAAATATTGTCCCTGACAACCATTCCTTCCCCAGATATGAATCATTAGTAAGTGTATTCTTTTTAATAATATTATAATATGATGGTGATAAAAATATAATCGAGTTACTTTTTAACTTACTCCAATTGTGCTCTATGTGTGGGCAGGGTGCTCATTATGTGGATCTTTTTTTATGGTGGGAGTACCAGGAATTGAACTCAGAGGCACTCGACCACTGAGCCACATCCCCAGCCCTATTTTGTATTTTATTTAGAGACAGGGTCTCACTGAGTTGCTTAGGGCCTCGCTAAGTTGCTGAGGCTGGCTTTGAACTCGTGATCCTTCTGTCCCAGCCTCCCCAGTCACTGGGATTACAGGCGTGCACCACCACACCCAGCTCATTATGTGGCACTTGAAAATCAACTCTGAGAAATAGTGACAATTCAAAGACTCCCTAGGAAAGTTCACAGGAGTCTGTAAACCTTGGGAAAATGTATGGTGATGTGTATATACATGTGTGCATTCATTCTTCTGAAGGAAAATGTCAGTATCTTTAACCAGATTCTAAAGCAAGTCTTTGACCAAAAAAGGGTTAAGAACCACTGAAGAAGGGTTATCAGACCGTGAACTCTGAGCAGGGATGATTTTGTTGTGCAGAGAGAGCCCTCTGGAACTCTTTAAATCATTCTGCATAGCTGATCATCATCTTCACCAAATTGCACAGCTAACCTCATTATGTGAGTCTAACTGGAATTGATATGATTATAATGAAAGGATTTTCCCTCCTCAAGGTCTAGTTTATAAAGAAGTAGGGTTTTTCCCTCAAGGCCTAGTTTGTAATGTCTTTTTTTTCTTCTTCTTAAGGTCTGGTTTTCAACATCTGGATTAGATGATCTGGGCCCAATTTTCTCCTCAAAGCTATCTCTCCTAGCCTCAAAGAACTTTTGGAATTTTGCCAGTCAACAGGAAAAGGATTTAGATTACAGTGCATGCTCTTCCCATACTAGCTGTAGTTCTCCCAGAGAGTTCTGTGCCCCTAACTGGTGCACTTCCAGGAACAAGAAAGATTCAGGGCCAGCTGTCAATGAAGCAATTCCTTCCACCTGCATCTTGTCCAGTCCCTAAATTACTAACTCAGAAAGGAAATTGGAAAGTTTTAAAGCGGCACACTTTTTGTAAAGAGCATTAATTAGGTTTGGCATTTGGGTTTGGGTTTTTCTTTTCCTATTAACAAAGAACTATTTGTACATCATAAATACAAGCAGGGGAAGAAAATTACATCTTAAAATCATTTCCACTTAAAAACCAAGACAAAAATGGTACAGGTGGCTTTTTAAAAGGAGGAGGAAAAAACCCCTCCACATAAGCCCTTTTCTTGAATAGGCCTCTAACTAGCCCTGGTGCAGCTGCAAGGACGCATTTAATGTTCCTGTGATTTATTACTCTGAAGAGGATATTCTCAGTCATCATCTGCAGAAGAGCCCTAGCAGGATGAAGAGTGGGAGACTAAAAACATATTGGAATGGGCTAAATTTTCCATGAGGTTTCCATTTTCTTTCTGATTGAATACTGCAAGGCTTTAAAAAAAGATTTTTAGCCACCACAAATATCACAAAAGCACCCTGCCCCTAGGGTAACTAGAAGCAGGTCTGAGTCAGTAACTGAGGCTGCTAGAAAGGGAAGGAACTCAAAACATCCTCCATATTGAAAGACAAAGCTTCCTAATGCTAGCTTTTGGCATAAAATACCTTCCCTGACATATGTCCTTCCCGACTTATGACTACAATGGGGTGTCCTGGGAGTCAATGATTATTAAAGAGTAAAGAGCAGGTAACATCAACTGAGCATTACGTGACGGAATATTCTGGGCCATTTACATGTATTATTTCATTTAGTCCTCAATTTATCATCTCTATTTTATAAATGAGTAAACTTCAGCTCAAAGGTTACGTTGTTTTACCCATGGTTACAAGCCTGAGAGAAGAAAGCCAGGATTTGATTCCTGGTTTGTAGGAGTGTAATAGTAGTGCTTTTAACTTACACATCATCTTAACCCCTTCCTTTTCTGGGATTTGTCCCTGACCGCTAATACAATGTCAAGAATACTAGTTCCTAGCAACCTAAGAGTTCTAACCATAGTAGCCACCTATGCCTGTCTTTTGGAGTAATGCCTCATATATAGTTTTCCATTTTATTCATGTATATCCATATGTGGAGATCTATATCCCCATGGACTCTGGATCTTCCATCAAATCTTTCAGTGAAATTATGGTACTTTTTTTCTAATGAAAATTACTTCTAATTCTCTTGACACTGTTTGTTAAATATTTTTTATATATACCCATATGAACATATACCCTCTTATTCTACTAGTTCACCTAAATTAAGCACTATGTGCCTGTCACCATATTAGTTATGATAAAACTGAGATTTGAAAATCTTCTATCACTTACTAACTCAAATAAGTACAGGAGTCAGGATTTGAATTCAGATGTGATTAACTTGAAAGCCCAAACCCCTAAACCATTACACTCGACTTTCGCTCTTTTTGCAGGGAGGGGTACTGGGGATTGAACCCAGAGGCACTGTAATACTAAACCACATCCCCAGCCCTATGGTTTATTTTTTATTTTGAGACCTGGTCTTGCTAAGTTGCTTAGGGCCTTGCTAAATTGCTCAGGCTGGCCGCAGACTTGCAATCCTCCTGCCTTGGCCTCCTAATCTTTGGGATTACAGGTGTGTGCCATCACACTTGGCTCTACTTTCACTCTTTTTTATAGGTTTTTTTAAAGTTGTAGATAGACACAATACCTTTGTTTTATTTATTTATTTATATGTGGTGCTGAGAATTGAACCCAGTGCCTCACGCATGCTGGGCAAGGGCTCTACCTCTGAGCCACAATCCCAGCCCCTCTGCTTTCACTCTGAACAGTGATAACTCATGTTGACAGTACATGTCAGCAATATAGTATGGTGAGAATGGCACTTTGCCTCTGGGTTCTTCCTCCCTAATTTCATAGCCTCAGAATAATCATGAGGGAAACATCAGACGAGTGTCAGTGGAGAGTCATTTTAAAAAGCACCTAATCATTAGTCTTCCAAACTGTCAAGGCCATCAAAAATGAAGAAAGAATATAGGAATCATCTGTAAAAGTGATGGAGTAGGGAATTCCAAAATTCCATTCATCACAAAAGCAATGAATAAACTGGCAAAAGCCATCAGAATCAACTTTCTCAGAATTGTGGGTACTAATCCAATGCTTGCAGAAACAGGGGTGTGCTTAATCAAGAAAAAGCAGCTGGATGGTGATAAGAAAGTTGTATGGCATTTTACCTTCCCCTGGAACCATCCCTTGCTGCCCAATTCAGCAGCAACCTTGAAGATAGCAGCCCACATTCCTGGTAAAGCACCAGGTACAGAGGGGAGTAAAATAGACCTTATTCTCAAAAAATTGTCTCTATTCGTTTCCTTTGCATTGTGATTCCCTTTGAAAGACCGACTCAGAGTGCTGACTTTTATTTAGCCTAATTCAGATAGCTGCCAGGGCTGAAGTGACTACCCAGGGGGTGATTGCCGAAAACAAAGGCAACTATGTTAGTCACTGCTACCTCAGGCAAGGGTAACACTTGAGGCGAACAATGGACTGACCCCAACTCTTGGAAGAAAAGGCTGGGGAATGAAATACTTTGAGGAATAAGGGCTTTGAAAAAGTTTCCACATATTCCTGGGAATCTAAACTAGGCTAATAACCAGGACTGGGCTCATGCTCAGAGACCTCCTAAGAGCTCTTATGTCTGCTTGACAACTTATACTTCTCATACTTTTTTTTTTTTTGATACTGGGGATTGAACCCAGGGGGCTTAACCACAAAACCAAATCCCCAGAATCCCAGTCCTTTTTTATATTTTATTTTAATACAGGGTCTCACTGAGTTGGTAAGTGCCTTACTAAGTTGTTGAGGCTGGCCTTGAACTTGTGATCCTCCTGCCTCAGCCCCCCCTCCAGTTGCTGGGGTTACAGACCTGCACCATTACCATCCCACCCAGCTTTTTCTGTACAAAATTTTTAAAAAATTAAACAACATGGATTGCTATGAATTGCTTATGACTTGAGAAAAATATGAACATATTTTCACATGGTATTCAGTAAACCTTTTGGCCACTTTTTTTTTTTTAGTATTTTCAGTATTCCCTACTTTACATATGGTGCTCAGGCCCACAACTATGCACTCTTAACTTCCTTTTTTGTTCACAACTAGAAGACAATAATCAAAATTGTGTCCTAGAATGAGTGAGTGCCAAAATATCTTGTTTACTTTTCCTTTTACATAGCATCTTATTCTAGTGTGGTGAATATAATATCTTACCCTCTAAGAATGTCCTATTTTCTTTGATGCTCTCATAAGTTTTTGAATTGCCTTTTTCTTTTGACTTGCTTGCCTTCTGCTTGTTTTGTTCTTTGCCTTTTTCTTCAGAAACCCTTTTCAAATGACTGGTGATCCTTGGCTGCTTTTTTATTTTTAAATTGAACTCTTAAGTGCTGAATGGAATGGGACAAGGCTTGTCAACTGGTGGGCCTCATGTTAGAGCAAACAATGTGGCCTTCTGGATTGTTTTGTTTTGTTTTGGTAGAGCTGCTTAAATGTCAACATCACCAGGCTATTCAGTTTCTCCAGAGAAAGTTTCTTTAATCAACTGCTTGTTTAGGAACTGAGTAAGCCTGGTTTACTGCACTTGATGTTGGGCAGAAGTGGGCTGGGAGTATTTCACTTCAGAAGCAGATTTTCAGTTATTTTACCTGTGTTTGGTTTTATCCTTCAGAGCTCTATCCTGCACCTGCTGTACCGGAGCTCAATTCCTCTAAAGATTATTCCTTCTGTCTCCTGTGTGATTCAGAGATTTGATGGCAGTGGGTGGGCATTAGGATTTGGCGGTCTAACTGTTCCTTAAAATACTTTTAAATTATCCTAAAGTTTTCAGTCTTATTATCAAAGTTACACGGTTCCTCTAATTCCTGAAGCTAACTGAGATTTTAAAGGAACAATCAGCTTGCCTTTCATTAGTATCTGCTGTGAGCAAGGTATCTGTTGTGGCACTGTCCTCCATTTTGCTAGGTCATTTTCCATGCTTATATCTGCTTTTCCTCCTCATGTTAGGAGTTACTGATATGGCCAGGTTTCATCAAGTATAGAGAAAAGGAGGCAAAACAGAATAAAATTAGTGTACCAGTTCAAGATGTCCAAGTTGTAACTGGTAGGTGGACTAGAAAAAGACAACAGACAAAAGAAAAGGAGAAGGAAAATGTGAAAGAAATAATACAATATTATTACCCAGAATTGAAAGATGTGAATCTCCAAATGGACAAATATGTAGATCAAGAATACTGCTTGGGACTCAGAATCGCATTTGATTTCTCAGTAGCAACTCTGGAAGTTAAACATCAAGGACATTTTCACCAACCTAGAAATGTATATTCATTGGAACAATAAGAATTCTAGAGAAGAATAAAGACATTTTGATATGCAAATTCTCAACTACCAATGTATTCCTTTTTTTTTTTTTTTGTACTGGGATTGAACTCAGGGTCACTCGACCACTGAGCCACAACCCCAGACCTTTTTTGTATTTTATTTAGAGACAGGGTCTCACTGAGTTGCTTAGGGCCTCACTAAGTTGCTGAGGTTGGCTTTGAACTCACGATCCTCCTACCTCAACCTCCCAAGTGCTGGGATTTACAGGCGTGCGCCACCGCGCCTGGCTATGCTTAGGATGATTTTTTAAAAATATTTTTTAGTTGTAGATGAACACAATATCTTTATTTATTTTTATGTGGTGCTCAGGATCAAGCCCAGTGCCTCACGTGTGCTAGGCAAGCACTTTATCACTGAACCACAACCCCAGCCCTTAGAAAACTTCTTGAAACAAAAATATGAAATCCAGGAAACAGGTGAATAGAATGTAGAAGAAATGCAAAGAAAAATTGCAGGATGATAATAGTGCATGAGGCCTAGCACAGTGCTATTCACGGTGTAGAGATAAAGGTCATACATAATTTACAGAAAATTATTACAAGTAGCAGACTGAAAGATTCTTTCTTTATTGAACAGCAGAAACACAATCTAGAAAATAAAAAGAATATGGCTGAGAAAACATTATTATATGAACACAATACTAGGGTCAGACCCAGAGTTTCAGAACAGGCTAGTTCAAATAAGGGGCCTTGAAGCTCAAGTTTCATCAGCATCGAGGTAAAGCTCGCTCTCCCATGCTTGCGCTCTCTGGCTCGCTCTTCTCTCTCTCTCTCTCTCTCTCTCTCTCTCTGTCATTGACAGCTTTCTGAGAAAGCATCTTCAAGTAGCTTCTGGGACAATTCTATCTCATTGTGTTTATAATCACATCATCTCTGTTTTAAAATAAATACATTCATTGCATACATCATTTTATTGAACACTTGGTCTTTGCTAGGCCCTGTTCTGGGCATCGTACAAACATTATTATGAACACTTATTCTTGCAATACCCCGTTGGTATGTACTATGAAAGTGAGGATCAGAAAATAAAACTATTTTCACAAAGTCATACAGGTAAGTTGTAGAGCCAGGATTTTGAGTGAGGTCTCTGATTCCAGAGCTCTGGCTCTTTGCACTGTACCCAAATCCTAGAATACTTCCCATTTACCTGACTCATCCACTTTCGTCATCTGTCATTAAACTTTTCCATATGCCTCTGACAATACTACCCTTTGTTTGTGCCCTTGGTCCTCTCTGGCAGCCACTGTGTCTGCCATCAGCACAACCAGTGTCTCCACTGTTCTCACAGCTGTGATCCCAGCAAGGTGGAAAGGAGGCTTCCACTTCCTGTGGTAGTTACAAGGTTTTTAATTTTTATTGGTCCTTTTTAGTTATACATGACTGTAGAATCAAAAATTTTTTTTCAAACCTCCTGAATCTTTCAGATTCCTTGATCTGTCTATTCTAACCACTTATGCATTGTTTAAGAATAGGGACCTTTTTAAATTGATAGACCTTTATTTTATTCATTTATTTATATGCGGTGCTAAGAATCGAACCCAGTGCCTCACACATTCTAGCAAGCACTCTACCACTGAGCCACAACCCCAGCTCCTAGGGACGCTTTGAAAAACATGTCATTAGGGGATTTATCATTGTGTGAAGAGCACAGACTGTGTTTACACAAATCTAGATGATGTAAGCCAGGCACAGTGAGGCTGAGGCAAGGATCTCAAGGTCGAAACCAGCCTCAGCAACTTAGCAAGACTCTAAGAAAATTTGCAAAACCCTGTCTCAAAATAAAATAAGTGAAAAGGGCTGGAGAAGTGGTTCAGTGTAAAGCATCCTTGGGCAAAATCCCCAGTAAGACAAAATAAAATAAAATAATAATAAAAAATAAAAAGCATATGAAGAATGCAATAAAATGAAATCCCTATCTCTCACCCTGTACAAAACTCAACTCAAAATAGATCAAGAATCTAGGAATTAGATCTGAGACTCTTCACCAAATAGAAGAAATAGTAGGCCCGAATCTTCTTCATATTGGCTTAGGACCAGACTTTCTCAACATGACCACCACAGCACAAGAAATAAAAGAAAGAATCAATAAATGGGTCGGGTTCAAACTAAAAAGCTTTTTCTCAGCAAAAGAAACAATCAATAATGTGAAAAGAGAGCCTACAGAGTGGGAAAAAATCTTTTCCACACACACTTCAGACAGAGCACTGATCTCCAAAATTTATAAAGAACTTACAAAACTTTACACCAAAAATGCAAAGAACCCAATCAATAAATGGGCTAAGGAACTGGGCAGACACTTAACAGAAGATGATATACAGGTGATTAACAAATATATGAAAAAGTGCTCATCATCTCTAGTAATTCAAGAAATGCAAATTAAAACCATCCTAAGATTTCATCTAACTCCAATTAGAATGGCTATTATCAGGAATACAAGCAATAATAAGTGTTGGTGTGGATGTGGGGAAAAAGGCACACTTGTACATTGCTGGTGGAGTTGCAAATTGGTGCAGCCACTCTGGAAGCAGTATGGAGATTCCTCATACTGCATACTACCACTTGGAATGGACTCACCATTTGACCCAGCTATCCCACTCCTTGGTTTATACCCAAAGGTCTTAAAATCAGCAAAGTGTAGGGATGCAGCCACATCTATGTACATAGCTGCTCAATTCACAATAGCTAGATTGTGGAACCAACCTAGATGCCCTTCAATTGAAGAATGGATAAAGAAACTGTGGTATATATACACAATGGAATATTACTCAGCCATAAAAAAGAATAAAACTATGGCATTTGCTGGTAAATGGGTGGAGTTGGAGAATATCATGCTAA
>JAJEJO010004320.1:147609-183492 GCA_020662805.1 Glaucomys volans | reverse complement strand
AATTTCTGTTTGTTTTTTTCTCAGAATTTCTATCTCTTTATTGAAGTAATTTTTTGCTTCCTGCAATTGCTCTATTAGCTGATTATTCATAGCCTGAATCTGCTCTCTCGTCACATCATTCTCTTCTCGGATCACTTTAATTATGAACATTCTGAATTTCCTTTCTGTCATTCCTTCTACCATGCTGTCTTTGGGTTCTCTTGATATATCCTCTAGGTTTAATTGGGACACTTTCTTCCCGTGTTTTCTCATGGTGCTCGTGTATCTTCCCCTCTGTTGCTTGAGGGGTGCTTGATCAAGCGGTGACCCAAGAAAGGTGCTGTCCCACTACCTCCAGGTTGGGAATGATCAATGCTTCTGGGCAGAGGCAGCCTAGTGTTGATAGACAATTAGATACAGCAAGGTGGTAGACTCCGGGCCTTTGTGTGGGCCTGGGCACTAGATCAAGTTGGGGTGGTGTCACAGAACTGTGCTCAGTGATGGAGACACTGGGCTTGAGAGCCCAGGCTGACCTGAACTCCTCACTGGGGGTTCAGGCAGTGGCAGGTGGTTGCTCTCTCCTGGGGACACTGTAAGGTGGCGCCAAAGGCCCTAAGTTCCCCGACGGAGTCAGCAATCCCAGAGGCTCCAAGCCGGACCACTCCAGACGCTGCTGGCAGCCCCAGGAAGCTGGAGATGGACCCCTCTGCCAGGGAAGCCACCAATCTCAGAGCAGTTCCAACTCCCCGCCGATGTCAGCGATCCCAGGGGCCCCGGGCCGACCTCTCCAGGCACCGAAGGAGGCCCCAGGAAGCCGGAGATGGGCACTCTCCACCAGGGAAGCTGCCGAAGTGGCGCGGAATAGTTCCCACTCCCCGCCAGAGACCGTGATCCCAGAGATTCCCTGCCGGACCTCCCCAGACGCCGCAGGAGGCCCCAGGAAGCTGGAAACGGGCCCTCTCCGCCAGTTAAGCTGCCAAAATGGCATGGAGTAGTTCCAACTCCCTGCCAGAGTCCGCAATCACAGAGTTTCCCGGCTGGACCTCCCCGGATGCCGCTGGAGGCCCCAGGTAGCCTGAGATGCTAGGTCTCTGCCTGGGAGGCCACCGGCTGGTGCTGGAGCCGCAGCCAGTGACTCCAAAGCCACTGCTGGGGACCCGCAGTCACTTGTTGGCTGACGCAGACCCAGAATGGTGGCTCTGAAGCAGCTGCAGGGTCCGGCGCTCCCGTATGGTAGCTGCCTGCGGCGGGGCCGAGCCCAGCCCGGCTGAGTTGGTTCTGGAGCGACACCTGGGGACCCCTTATATGTGCTTTGAATATAAAATCTCGTTGAGAGTCATATTCCTGCTGTTTGAATCCCGAGCAAGTAGGAATCCACGGAGCAAGTAGGAATGCAGCTTTCCTCTAGCCCGCCATCTTGGATCCCCCCCTGTCTCTATTTTCAATATGACTAATCTCTGCTCTGCTCTTCATTAAATCTTCCTTCTGCTTGATTTTGGTGTATTTGCTCCTCACCCCCTCTACCCACTCAACACCCAACATCTACCAGGAGGTGAAACGGTTGTTAATTTGTTCCTACTCCCCATTTCTAATGTGTTTTTAATGCTGTCAGTTTCCAAGTTCTCCTTTAGATGTATTGTACAAATTTTAACTGTTGTTCTTCACTGGTTCAGTGTCTATCATAGTTCCCTTTCAACTTCCTTGACCCCTAGTTTATTTAGAATTGTGCTTACTTTCAAATGATTTGGAGATTTTCTTTATCTTACTGTTTCCTTTTTGAGTCCCTTGTGGTAAAAGACAATATTCATTACAGTATTCATTCTTTTAAATTGGATAACTTCACTTCATGGCATGGAATATGGTGTCTGCTGACTTTTCTTTTTTTCCGTACAGTGTGTTATGGAGACTGATATTTATTTGTTTAAAAATTAAAATATGTATAGTAATTCAATGGCTTGTATTTAAAGTGTAAATATTTTTTAATGACTTTTTGCTATGGAAGACTTTATGGTACCTGCACTTGAGGTATTCAATTCCTTTTTCTTCCAAGTAATTGGTTTCAAAAAGATGGGAGCACCTCACTCACATCACAATACTATACCAAAAATCTCTGTTCCTTAAGACACCGTGGAACACATTCTTACCATCTGTGGTGTTGAGAGGGAGGAGGTGTTTTTCATAAGTTCCCCAGGGACCTCAGCGGATTTCTCATTGGAAGCTCCTTTCAGGGCTCTCAGTTTCTGGCGAGCTGGTTCCATTTTGGGGGGCTCCAGGTGAGTTAGAAGAGGAAGGTGGAAGAGTGTGGTGGAAGGAAGAGGCTCACATGAGGATCAGAAAGCAAAGCCATGAGAATCTTCTTTGGTGAGTGTTGAAGAACTCTTATCCTAACCCTCAAGTCACAAGCTAACAAAGATTTCCTCTATTTCTGTAATAATTGTAAAATTTTATATTTCAGGTCATGAATCCACTTAGAGATAATTTTTGAACAGGTTTTAATGCACAGATCAAGGATTTTCGTGCTTGGTGGCTTATTTTGTATGTAGAGAATTCAATTGTTCCCACACCCTTTTTTTTGGAAAGGCTCTTTTCTTCATTGGAGTATTGTTATGCCTCAGGCCAGACTCAATCACCCACACACATTGGGTCTATTCCTGGGCTCTGCTCTGCTCTGTTACTACACAAGGGTATCCGTTCTCCACTAACATGCAGCAGCTTTCCAGGCTTCTGTAACCCAAGAGTATCAGTTTTCTCATTTTTTCTTCCCTTCAAAAATTTTTTTTTTCTTAAAAATTTAACCCAACATGTTAATTTCTACTACCAAAATTTTTATTTTCTGCAGAAATTTTGATTGGAATTTTGTTGAATTCTTAGATCAATCAATGTACAGAGAATTGGAATACTTATCAAGACTTCCATTCCCTGAATCTCATACATACAATACTACTATGTATTTAGTTCTTCAACTTTTTCCTCATTTTTGGACAATATATGTAGATTTTGCACATATTTAGTGATATTTATGTGTAAGTTTTTCATGGATATTTTTGTGCTATTATAAATACTTTTGGGGGGTTCCTAGGAAATAAACCCAGCAGTGCTCTTCAGTGGAGCTACATCCCAGTTGTTTTTACTCTTTATTTTGTGACAAGGTCCTGCTGAGTTGTTAAGGCTGAGATTAAACTTGTTTTTTTTTTTTCCCTCCTGAGTTGATGGGATTATAGGCATGTGCTCTCATGCCTGTATTTAAAATAATAATTTAGAAAGATAAATATTAGCTCTAATTTATTTTTAAATATGGTCCTGTGGCAATGACCTTGCTAAACTTCCCTTTTAGTTCAAGTGATTTTATGTAGGGTTTTTTTTTTTTTTTGGCATTTTCTATAAATACAATCATTTTCTCCAAATAGTAGTAGTTTTTCCCCCTTTGAAAATTTGCATGTCTTTTATTTCTTTTTCTTGCCTTTCTCTAGCATCTGGATTCCCCAGTACAACCATTGAAGAGGAGATCCAACCTTGCAAGGCTTCTCATCTAAGGGGGTAACATTTAGGCTTTGGCCATCAAATATAATCCTAGCTGTAGGTTTTTGCAGATGCCCTTTATCTAATTGAGCTCATATCCTACAACTTCTTGTTTGTTGACAGTTCTTTATCAGACACAGACTTTGTGTCACTCATGTTTTCATCACTGGGACAAAAATATTTGATATAAACAACTTAAGAAGAGTAAACAACTTGCTCATCATTTCAGAGTTCCCAGTTGTTGGTGTGCTGGCTCCATTGCTGTGGGTCTATGGTGAGGCAGAGCATCATGCGAGAGAGGACATGGTGGGGCAGCATTGCTCAGCTCATTCAGGGCAGGAAGCAGAGAGACAGAGAGGAAGTGTCCAGGGACAAGGTCAGATCTCAGTTTATGATGAAGATACTAATGTGAACCCATCTCTGCATATTATGACAACAGTTAATATCTAAATAGGGTCCAGATGGATTAAGGACACATATTGTTTTTAGGGTGTGTTGCTAATATTAATCTCTTCAAGGTGAGGTATTGAAAATCTGCAGGGACAGGATAAGTTTTTAAAGGGAAATTGCAATACATCCATTCACACTGCTAGAGGGGAATATACATGAGCAACATGAGAAAACAAGAGAAGAACGTGTCCCAAACAAACCTAGATGTTATATCAATAGAACCCAATGACAACATGGTAGAAGGAATGTCAGAAAGGGAGTTCAGAATGTACATAATTAAAATGATCTGAGAAGCGAACAATGTGATGAGAGAACAAATACAGGCAATCAATAATCAGTTAAAAGAGCAATTGCAGGAAGCAAAAAATCATTTCAATAAAGAGAGAGAGATTCTGGAAAAAACCAAACAGAAATCCTTGAAATGAAGGAAACAATAAACCAAATTGAAAACTCAATAGAAAGCATAACTAACAGGCTAGATCACTTGGAAGTCTGAACCTCAGACAATGAAGACAAAATATTTAATCATGAAAACAAAGTCGACTAAACAGAGAAGATGGTAGGAATCATGAACAGAACCTCCAAAAAATATGGGACATCATGAGAAGACCAAATTTAAGAATTACTGGGACTGAGGAAGTACAGAGATACAAACCAAAGGAATGAATAATCTGTTCAAAGAAATAATATCAGAAAAATTCCTAAATCTGATGAATGAGATGGAAAATCAAATACAAGAGACTTGCAGGACACCAAACACAGAGAATTGCAACAGATCCACACTGAGGCTCATTAAAATGAAAATACCTAACATACAAAATCAAGATAGAATTTTATTTTATTTTATTTTTATTTACTTATTGATTCATTGAACACAAATGGAGTACAGCTATTGTTTCAAGGGTTGTACACAAAGTAGAGTCACACCATCTGTGCTTTCATGCATGTACACAGGGCAATGATATCTGTCACACACTCTGTTATTGATTTTACCCCCCACCTGCCCCCACCCCTCCCTTCCCTCTATGCTAGCTATCTTTCCTCCATTCTTGCCATCTTTCCCCCCCCACATTATGCATCATCATTCATTTATCAGAGAGACCATTCGGCTTTTGGATTTTTGGGACTGGCCGATCTCACTTAGCATAACAGTTTCCAACATCATCCATTTACCTACAAATGTCATAATTTTATTCTTCTTTATGGCTGAGTAATATTCCATTGTGTATATATACCACAGTTTCTTTATCCATTCATCTACTGAAGGGCATCTAGGTTGATTCCATAATCTAGCTATTGTGAATTGAGCAGCTATGAACATTGATGTGGCTGCATCACTGTAGCAATCTGATTTTAAGTCCTTTGGGTATAGGCCAAGGAGTGGGATAGCAGGGTCAAATGGTGGATCCATTCCAAGTTTTCTAAGGAATCTCCACACTGCTTTCCAGAGTGGCTGCACCAACTTGCACTCCCACCAGCAATGTATGAGTGTACCCTTTTCCCCACATCCTCGCCAACACCTGTTGTTGCCTGTGTTCTTGATAAAAGACATTCTAATTGGGGTAAGATGAAATCTTAAGGTGGTTTTGATTTGCATTTCTCTTATAACGAGTGATGTTGAACATTTTTTCATAAATCTGTTGATTGCTTGTAGATCTTCCTCTGTAAAGTGTCTGTTCATTTCCTTGGCCCATTTATTGATTGGGTTATTGGTGTTCGTGGTGTAAAGATTTTTGAGTACTTGGTAGATTCTGGAGATAGAATTTTAAAGGCTGTGAGAGAAAAGCATCAGATTACATACAGGGGGAAACCAATATGGATATCAGCAGATTTCTCAGCCCAGACCCTAAAAGCAAGAAGGGCCTGGAACAACCTATTTCAAGCTCTGAAAGAAATGGATGCCAACCAAGAATCTTATACCCAGCAGAACATACCTTTAGATTTGATGATGAAATTAAATCCTTCCATGATGAACAAAAGCTAAAAGCATTCACAAATAGAAAGCCTGCACTACAGAACATTCTCAGAAAAATATTGCAAGAGGAAGAAATGAAAAACTGCAATGTAATCCAACAAAGGAAGGAATTACCCTAAAGGAATAGCCAATTAAAGGAGAAACCAAGTCGAGTTAAAAGACATAAATAAGTCAAAAAGACCAGGAATGCAAGTCATATCTCAATAATAACCCTGAATGTTAACAGCCTAAATTCAGCAATCAAAAGACATAGACTGGTAGATTGGATTAAAAAGAAAGACCCAACAATATGCTGCCTTCAAGAGATTCATCTCATAGAAAAGAATGCCCACAGACTGAAGGTGAAAGGAGTGGAAAAACATACCACACACGTGGACTCTATAAAAAAGCAGGGGTTTACATTCTCATTTCAGATAAAGCAGACTTCAAGTCAAATGTAGTCAGAAGGGATAAAGAAGGTCATTTCATACTGCTTAAGTGAAGCATATATCAGCAAGGCAAAATGATCATAAATATTTATGCCCCAAACGATAGTGCATCCATGTATGTTAAACAAATACTTCTCAATTCCAGGAACCAAATAGACCACAACACAATAATACTAGGTGAATTTAATACACACCTCTCATTATTGAACAGATCTTCCAACCAAAAATTGAACAAAGGAAGCATAGATCTCAATAACACAATCACTAATTTAGACTTAACAGACATATATAGAGTATTCCATCCAGCAATGAATGAATACACTTTTTTCTCAGCAGCACATGGATCCTTCTCTATAATAGAACATATGTTATGCCACAAAGCTACTCTTAGCAAATACAAAAAGATAGAGATAATACCTTGCATTCTATCAGATCATAATGGAATGAAATTAGAAATCAATAATAAAATAAAAAACAGAAACTACTCCAATACCTGGAGATTAAATAATACACTATTGAATGTTGTATGGATAACAGAAGACATCAGGGGGAAATAAAAAATTCAAAGAGGTAAACAAGAGCAATGATACAACATATCAAAATCTCTGGGATGCTATGAATTCAGTACTAAGAGGAAAATTCATTGCATGGAGTGCATTCAACAAAAGAATGAAAAGTGAACAAATGAACAACTTCACATTACAGCTCAAAGTCCTAGAAAAGAACAGATTAACACCAAAAGTAGTAGACTAGAGGAAAAAAAGGAAATCAGAGGTGAAATCAATGAAATTGAAAATAAACTATTCAAAAATTGACAAAACAAAAAGTTGGTTCTTTGAAGAAATGAATAAAATTGATAAACCCTCAACCACACTAATAAAGAGAAGAAGAGAAAAAACTCAAATTACGAAAATTCGAGATAAAAAGAAAGTATCAAGATGGACACTATTGAAATACAAAACACAATTAGAAACTACTTTGAAAATCTATACTCCAACAAAATAGAAAATCTCAAAGACATTGACAGGTTTCTAGAGATGTCTGATCCACCCAAACTGAATATAGAAAACATACACAATTTAAATAGACCAATTTCAAGCAAGAAAATAGGAGTCATCAAGAGACCACCTACCAAGAAAAGTCCAGGGCCAGATTGATTTTCAGCTGACTTCTACAAGACCTTCAAAGAAGAACTCATTCCAATACTCCTCAAACTATTCCATGAAATAGAAGAGGAGGGACCCCTTCCAAACGCATTCTATGATCCTAATATCACCCTGATAACAATACCAGACAAAGACACATTGAGGAAAGAAAATTTCAGACCAATATTCCTAATGAACATAGATGCAAAAATCCTTAACAAAATTTTAGCAAATCGCATACAAAAGCATATTTAAAAGATAGCACACCATGATCAAATGAGTTTCATCCCAGGGATGCAAGGTTGGTTCAACATCCGGAAATCTATAAATGTAATTCACCACATCGACAGGCTTAAAGTTAAAAATCACATGATTATTTCAATAGATGCAGAGAAAGCATTTCATAAAATACAGCACCCCTTCATGCTCAAAACACTAGAAAAATTAGGGATAAAAGGAACATACCTCAACATCGTAAAGGCTATCTACGCTAAGCCTACAGCTACCATCATTCTAAATAGAGAAAAACTGAAAGCATTCCCTCTAAAAACTGGAAGAAGGCAGGGATGCCCTTTTTCACGGCTTCTATTCAACATTGTCTTTGAAATTCTAGCCAGAGCAATTAGATGGACTAAAGAAATAAAAGGGATATGAATAGGAAAAGAAGAACATAAACTATCACTATTTGCAGATGATATGATTCTATATTTAGAGGAGCCAAAAAATTCCACCAGAAATCTTCTAGAACTCATAAATGAATTCAGTAATGTAGCAGGATATAAAATCAACAATCATAAATCTAATGCATTCTTATTCATAAGTGATGAATCCTCTGAAAGAGAAATTAGGAAAACTACCCCATTCACAATAGCCTCAAAAAAAAATACCTTGGATTCAATTTAACAAAAGAGGTGAAGGACCTCTACAATAAGAACTACAGAACACTAAAGAAATAAATTAAAGAAAATCTTAGAAGATGGAAAGATCTTCCATATTCTTGGATAGGCAGAATAAATATTGTCAAAATGGCCATACTACCAAAAGTGCTATACAAATTCAATGCGATTCCAATTAAAATCCCAATGACATTCCTCATGCAAATAGAGAAAGCAACTATGAAACTCATTTGGAAGAAAAAGGGACCCAAAATAGCTAAAGCAATCCTTAGTAGGAATAGTGAGGGGGTATCACAATATCAGACCTTCAACTATACTGCAAAGCAATAGTAGCAAAAACGGCATGATATTGGCACCAAAATTGACAGATAGACCAACGGTACAGAATAGAGAACACAGAGACAAACCCACATACAGTTGTCTCATACTTGACAAATGAGCCAAAAATACAAAGGAGAAAAGATAACCTCTTCAACAAATGGTGCTGGCAAAACTGGAAATCCATATGCAGCAAAATGAAAAAAAACCCCTATCTCTCACCCTTCACAAAACTCAACTCAAAAAAGATCAAGGACCTAGGAATTAGACCAGAGACCCGGCACCTAATAGAAGAAGAAGTAGGTCCAAATCTTCATCATATGGACTTAGGACCAGATGTCTTTAACATGACTCTGAAAGCACAAGAAATAAAAGCAGGAATCAATAATTGGGATAGATTCAAACTAAAAAGGTTTTTCTCAGCAAAGGAAACAATCAACAATGTGAAGAGAGAGCCTACAGAGTGGGAGAAAGTCTTTGCCACACATACTTCAAATAGAGCACTAATCTCCAGAATTTATAAAGAACTCAAAAACCTTTACACCAAGAATACAAATAACCCAATCAATAAATGGGCTAAGGAAATGAGCAGACACTTCACAGAAGATGATCTACAAGCAATTAATAGATATATGAAAAAATGTTCAACATCTCTAGTAATAAGAGAAATGCAAACCAAAACTACCCTAAGATATCTTCTCACCCCAATTAGAATGTCTTTCTATTATCAAAAATACAAGCAACAATAGGTGTTGTCGAGGATGTGGGGAAAAAGGTACACTCATACATTGCTGGTGGGGTTGCAAATTGGTGCAGCCACTCTGGAAATCAGTATGGAGATTTCTTCTAAAACAGAATGGAACCACCATTTGACCTAGCTCCTTGGTCTATACCCAAAGGACTTAAATCAGCATACTACAGTGATGCAGCCACACCAATGTTTATAGCAGGCCAATTCACTATAGCTAGATTGTGGAACCAACCTAGATGCCCTTCAATAGATGAATGGATAAAGAAACTGTGGTATATAAATACAATGCAATATTATTCAGCCATAAAGAATAATAAAATTATGACATTTGCAGGTAAATGGATGGAGTTGGAGAATAAAATGCTAAGTGAAATAAGCCAATCCCAAAAAACCAAAGGCTGAATGATTTCTCTAAGTGGCTGATGACACATAACATGGGTGCGGGGAGGTAAGGGAAGAATGGAGAAGGGATGGATTGTATAGAGGAAAATGAGGGGTGGGGAGAGGTTGGGGAGGGAAAGACAATAGAATGCGACAAACATCATTACCCTATGTATATGTGTGAATACGCAAATTGTATGATTCTTCTTTGTGTACAACCAGAAAAATGATAGTTGTACCCCATTTGTGTACAATGAACCAAAATTAAAAAAAAATTTTTATCAGGACATTGGAGCAATTGTGGCTTCTGATTTCAAAGAGGCTCTGTTGTAGATCTATGAAAAGCTGGAGCTGTTTCCCTGGCTGCTCTAACTTGGTGGAGCTTGGCTTCCAAACTGCCTTTCCTTCCAGATCTTGTCAAGGCTTGGAATGAGATTCAGTTAAGGTAGGTCTAGAGTATCTCCTATGGTAGGTATAAATTTTTACCCCTCAAGTTCAGCCTCCCTGGTATCTGAGCAGGAAGTCTGCATTGTTAAAGAGTTATCAATGAGTTTCATCCTCTCAGGCTAGACAGAGACTCCTGTGTCCCCTAATACTGCTGGACTTTGATTACCTTTGCTCTGGTTTCTATTTTGTAGCAGCCAACAAACCCCACATTGTCTATCCTACACAATAACAACCCAACCTATCTAACAACTTGTTGGCAACTCTCAAACAGACTTTGGGGGGACCTTTCTGCCCCGATCCTGTTATGGTTTGGATATGAATTGTCCCCTGAAAAACTCATGCACTAGACAGTGCAGGAATATTCAGAGGTGAAATGATTATAATATGAGCTGCAGCCTAATAGGTGGATTAATCCATTTGATGGATTAATAATTTGAATGGGCTACTGGGTAGTAACAGAAGGCAGGCAAGGTGTGCCTGGAGGAAGTAGGTCATTGGGAATGTGACCTGGATTATATTTGTCCCTGACCTCTTCCATATCCACCCCACTGGCCCTGGATTCTTGACCACTGTAAGAACAGCCCTCCTCCTCCATGCCCTTCTGCCATGATGTTCTGCCTTACCTCAGGCTCAGAGCTGGGAAGTCCACAGACCATGAAAAAACCTCTGAAACCATGAATTAAACTTAAACTTTTCCTTCTTTGAGTTGTTCTCATTGAGTATTTCCGTCACAGTGATGAAAAGCTGACTAACACATATCCCATGTATCTGGGACTAATGATGCCTTTCTCCTCAACTTAGTAGGATTGCCATGCTCTGCTTGGACTCTAGCTCACTGTAGAGTCATCAGGAAATTGTACCTGAGCAATGACTGGGATAATCATGGGACTCACTTCATGAATTCACTTTCCCTCAGGGATCTTGGAATTTCACTGCCTATTAGCCAATGTCTGAAAAAACTGCCTAATATATTTTGTCCAGTTTTATAGTTGTTTTCAGTGAGAGGCCTAATCTAGGGCAAATTACATCATAGCTAGAAACAAAAAATTCCAACACAACATTTGTGTGTATGTGTGTGTGTGTATGTGTGTGTATGTGTGTTAAATTCTTATCTTTTAAGGACCCTCTTCCATGAAATATCTTCTCATAATGCCAACACCACTAATCTATTTTTTTCTCTTACATATCTATTGCATTTTGTCCTTCTATTATCACCATGAGATATGGATAACATATGTCCCTGAGTTTAATTATTTGATGGGCACTATCACTATACTACTGATAATCTCTTCTGGGAAGACAGGACTGGGGAGGGGCTCTCAGAGTTTCTTCTTCTACTCCCAAGATCAGTGACCAGCAGGATGCATTCCCACATACATTTTTTTTCCTCCTTTCTAGAAGTAAACTCTTTGAGGACACAGCACTTTTAATCTTGATTTTCTTCTCATTATACCTAAGCATAGTGCCCGACATGCTGCTGCTGACTGGGATATTAATGGTAACATCGAGCATTTATTGTGTACTTCTATGTGCTAGGTAGGCACTAACCTAAATATATTTATAATGAACAAATATTTTTTACGGCATTTACTGTGTGCCAAGAATTATTCTAAGCAGTTAAAAACCTTAATTCTATGCATGTATTATCTCACTTATGCCATACAAGAACCTGATGAGGAGATCTATTATTATCTCCATTTTATAGATGAGGAAACTGAGGCTTGGGCAAGTCTCAATTATTCCCAAATGATCACACATCAAATATGTAGCAGAGTAGAACTAGTAGGTAATTATCACATACACATAAATTAAAAAAATTCCCAGCTGGTACTTAGGAATGCTTCACTCTGCCTTCATGCAGAAGGGAATTTTACCAGTGGACATAATGTGTACCCACTCTGTGGGGACGGATGGTGATCCAGCTGCCTGAATACCAGGTCCTCAACTGAAGCATTAGTGCCAGGACTGTAAATTTATGGAAAAGGCAGTACTCTAGGGATTAATGACCACTCTACTAAAGGCTTCCATTTGATGGATGCTGAACTGTCAGAGTAAGTGATGGCTCTGTGGCTGGACCCAAAAGCCCAATTCTTAATAATTGTTTGCAATAACTGCTTCTAAATTAGATTGCAGGCAAAACAGAGGAGGTTAGAAATAACCAGGAAAAATGCTGTGCTTCTCCAGGAAGATGAATTAGGTAGTAAGCAGGTAGTATTCACACTTTAATCCAGGTTTTATGGAGTTGTAAAATTCAATAAGACACCTCAGCCTCATGTATCAAGAAAATATCAGCTCAGTATTTCTTCCAAGAACATCATCTCCTTCCTGCCAGCAGGGAAAGGGGTGGGGGAACTTCCTGTGGTCAAAACAGACACAATTTTCTGGGCTTCAAATGGATGCCAGTTAAGAATGTGGGGACATCTTTTATGTAGTGGAAGACCTTCCCATTCCCCACCAGTGATAGATAACAGCATTATTCCACAGTTGAAAGATCTTTCCTTTTCAAAGTGTTATTTCTCTTATATGTGGAGGAATATTAAAGGAAGTGTAGTAAATTACCAGGATCCAACAGAAGACCTCTTTTGCTTTCTGCAAGTGCTGTTTCTAATGCATTCAACCACTCACCCAGTCTTGTGCTGTGGGGGATGCATCCTGGTGCTATTCTGATTCTTAAAGCACTACCAGAGACTCTGGAAGTCCCTCCCTAGCACATCCAGAAGAGGCTAGCAGTTAGCTGTAACACAATGATGATGCACTTCACATGCCCAGTCTAAAGTGGGTGACGTGTCTTTTACACATAATATCTTGACAGCAGTCTAAATAAGAAAGATATAAGATATGCATTCCATTGCTGGCTCATATACTGATATTTACATTGAGATGAAGAAATTCCCTAGAAGAATTTCTATTCTATTTAAAGTATTGGTCAAATATCTAAATCTATTTAGACACTGAATTGAACTGTGACCAGTATTGGTTTAAGAAGCAGGGAAAATGCTATCTGGAGGTAGCAGTGAGCAGCATTCCTTGGAGTCAAACAGATGGAATCTGTTCCTAATATAGCACTGGACATTAGACCTGGGAATTAACTTTTTTGAGTTTCCATTTCCTCACCTGTAAAATGGGCATGATGTAGGATGGTTAAAAACATTAAGGCAAACAGTGCAAGTGTGACTTTTACCACAATGCCAACAACAATTTACCAAAGGATTTGACAAAAGTTAACCATGTTATCACTGTTTTAGGTTTTCTTTAATGTGCATTATTCCAATCTTTGTAATTTAGGTCTTTCAAAGACTTTTCTCCATTTTTTTTTCAGAAGAGGAAACCACATTTCAGAGTTTAAATGACTTGCTATAGACTTAGAGCTAACAAATTACAGGAAAAAATTAATTGAACCCAGTTGGTGCCATAATGCCTTTCAAATGCTGTAGTTGGAACTCCATAAAGTTAGTGAATATTTGAAGAACCTAGAGTAGGAAGCATCTTCTCCATCCACCTAGACAAGATGGTTGAACTTATCCTTATAAAAGAGGGCTCCAGGCATTACATTATTTCAACTAACATAATCTTAACAGAATACTCCATTTTGGAATGTAGTTGGACATCAACAAAACTGAATAGCTCACAATATTTTATTTTCATTATTAACGTTCATGAGTTTCCTATGAGCTCTTGCAATAAGTTTTTTGTGATACTAGGAATTGAACCCGGGGGTGCTTTGCCTCTGAGCTACATTCCAGCCTTTATTGTTTTATTTTGAGACAGGCCATTGCCCTGACTGGCCTTAAACCTTTGATCCTCTGGTCTCAGACTCCTGAGATCCCAGGTATGCACAACTGTGCCTGGCTATTAGAATAGGAGTTTGACTGAACCTAAATACTTACTAAAATATTGAACAGTGCAAATCGACGTTAATGGAAAATCAAGTTTGGGAACCATTATTTGAATTTTTTGAAAAACATTCCCACTTTTTTTTCCTTGTAGGACAATAAAAAGTATTCATCATGGTTACTTTTTGAATTAAAGGTAAGTTACTATTCTATGAATAACACCAGCAATAATTATATTCCAGGCTGACATTATAACCAACAAAATGATTTAAGAGGGAGATGAAATATGTCAACATCCTGAGAATAATAATTATTTATCATTTTAATATCATTTGTGTATTTTTTTTCCTTTGGAAAAAACACTAAGGTTTTTGGGCTGAAAATTATTGTGAGGATACGAAGCAGAATGCACTCTAATTCTTGTACAACATTGGGAATACAGCAGGCAGATACAAGATGACAAGAGGATATAGAGTTGAGAGATTTGAGTGTTAGTTCCAAAGTTCCCATGAACTGTGTGACTAGAGGAAGCCACGTAACCTCTCAGCATCCTGATACTTAGCCTTATAAAAGAGGGCTCCAGGAATTACATTATTTCAATTAGCATAACCTTATAAGAATTTTTGCAAATTCTTTGCAATTTTTTTGCAATTTCTGCAAATTTAGCAAATTTTTGCTAAATCTAGATGATGTTAGTCCCAATTTGCAAAAATAGGGAATTGAAGCTTACAAAGTTTAAATGCTTTGTTCAAACTTATGTTGCATTTTTGCACCCACAGGCATAAGGAAACTTTGCTGTTGGCATCAAAAGCAAGCCTACACAGGTTGAGAGGTCTAACTATGTTCTAAACACACACATAAGAATGGATCTGTGTTCAGCCAACTCTAGTCTTTTCTACAGTCCCTTAACAACAAAACAGTCTCTTAACCGAATTTTCATGGGGTAGAATTTCCATTGAAACTGATCAGAGGAACTGCCTATGTGAGATGACTATAAATGCTGTCTGGCATCATTTAAATTGAATTGGGAATGTGCTGAATTGGGGAATGACTAAAATGTTAAACTGCATTGCTTGAACCACATTCAAGGACAGAACCAAAATAAAAAGTGTAAAGCCAGCTGCAAAGGAGGAAGACATCAGGTTGCCTGCATCAACGGATGGCTGCTTGCCCTGGTCTCAGCTCAGCTTGGCAGCTCTTGTGTCCCAATGGGCAGCTGCACTGAGGACAGGTGAAGGTCTGCATGGGCAGCCTCAGGAGGCAGAGCCTGCTGGAGTGGCGTGTGTCTGCTGTCAGCTGGCAATCACCAGAGCAAATATTTCTCTAACCATGTCATCTTTCAGCAATTAATTATCTTTGTGAACAATATTAAGATGTGCTATGTTGCTCTGAACACCTCGCAAACCAAGACACAGTCAGCCCAATTTTAACTGGATTCAGTCTGAAATGACTATGAAGACTCAACTTGTGAAGAAAGATGTGGGACTTCTGATGTTTCCAAGCCACTTGCAGTTTTTGTCTTCATTCATCCATTTACTCATTCATTCAAAAAATACATTGATCCTCACAATGTGCGTAGAACTATTCTACAGACTTGGGATGCATCAGTGATTAAAACAGACAAAGATTGCTAGTCTCCTAGAAATTACATTCCAGTGATTTACATAATCAAATGGAAAGAGCACTAGCTTCTGAGTCCATCAGCTCTGAACTCTGAAGCCAACTTCCCCTCTTAGCTCTGTGATATAATCTGCCTGAGTCTTATTTTTCTCATGGGTGAGGTGTTGACTATAAGTCCAACTTGTAGAAATCATGTGAAGCCTGGAAAGACAAGTGGAGGGAGCAATATTTGGCACCTGGAAGGTCCTAAGTAAATGCTACCTCCTTCTACTTTTTCCTGACAGTGTCTTCTTCCCTAGCATATAGCACTGGGCTGCTGGGCACCAGCTGGCTCCACACTCTGGACTTTTTCCTGTGCTTGCTGTGCCATAAAGCTCCATCCATCCTGTCTTCAAGTCCTGTTTCTCGCTGCCACTGGTTAGAACAAGGGTGAGTGCTATGCACTGAATGTTTCTGCCCCGCCCTGTTCATATGTTGAAATCTTGATCCCCAATGTGATGGTATCAGGAGGTGCACCTTTGGGATGTGATTAGATTTAGAAGAGGTCATGAGAGTGAGGCCTTCATAATGAGATTGGTGCCCTACATGAAGGGGAAGACACCAAACCCCTCTCTCAACCCTGTGAGGATACACCTGGGACTATTTGCAAACTAGGATGAGGGTTTCCCCAGACAGTAAATCTTTGCACACCATGGACCTGGACTTGCCAGCCTTCACAACTGAGACATATCTTTATTTGTTGTTGAAGCCACTCGGTTCCTGGATTTTTCTTACAGCAGCCTGACCTGACTAAGACAGTGAGCTTGACTTCATTTGGTAAGAAATGAGGGGCTAATCCATCTGTTTCCATGGTTTCAGCAAAGTGTTTCTCCCCAAGAGTCATTTGGTGTGAATAAACAGGGATCTTTTAAGCCATGTCTTACCTTCCTAGACATTACTCAGGGTGAGGACCGCAGGTCCTAGAGAACGTTCACACACAGCAAAGTCTTTCCTTCTCAGAGCTCTGGGCTACAGCCACCTCGTGTTTGATGATGCTGTGGTTTATTGCTATGTTTTTCAATGGAACCAAATATTCTAATTCACTTCCCAAATATCATTTATCTATAGAAAATAAAATGACTATCTTTTTGTACTTAATACTATGAACTCTTCCTTAATTTTTCCCCTTATTTTTGAATTTTTGTCTAAGCCAAACTAAACTAAACACAAACTAAAAAATGACCATGAAATTTGCTAATGACATTCTCAGCAGCTTAACCAATAGAGGGTCATATGGAATGACACCCCCCACCCCTTCTTTCTTGAATTTGAGTTGTGTAGTTTTCAGGTGAAAAATGGAAGGAAAAACTTTTCATTGTATTTCATTTTTAATAATGTCTTACTGCTACAAATGTAACATGACATATTATAATATAATACCTCCTCATGATAGAAAATTGAGAATAAATGAAAATAAGGAAATAACTTCTAATTCTAGGACCCTGTGATAAATGTCATAGTCATTTTTAAACAAACACTATAGTTGTTAAGGTTGATAATCTACCTTATTTATCAACCTATTTCATCTTTCCCTGTCATTTGATACTTTTACATAGTATTATTTTGATAACTTCATAACACTCCCTCATATTGTATCATATGAATTATATCATAATTCAATTCATCTATTTACCTTTATCTTCATATCTTTTTGCCATCACTAATATCATGATGAGAATCTATACAGATAAGTCTTTGATCTCATCCATGTTTATTTGTTTACAATAACATCCTAAAAGTGAAATGTTGGGTCCCAAGTTACTGTAAATTTCCATTAATTTGTATATTCTTTGAGTCAAAGGCTTTTAAGCACCTACTATTTTTTAGGCAGTAATAAAGTATTAGAGAAAAATCATGGGAACAAGGCATGGATTCTTCATCCTGAAAAAGCTTATAGTTATAAAGTTGTCCAATTAATATTCCCACTGCAGTGTACCAGAATGTCTTTCAGCTGGAAGAGAGTGTCTACTATGAACTGGCTCCTTCTAAAATACCTTTAAAATTAATGATTTGTTGAATTTTAAAATGAAGAATTTCCTAAAGTTTCAACATTGTCTTTTGTAAAGTCCAATACCAAATTTTATATTTTATTTATTTGCAGTGTTGGGCATGGAACTCTGGGCATTACACATGGTAGGCAAGGACTTGACCACTGAGCTACCCCTCCAGTCCCTGAATTTTAATCAGTGCATTGGGATGACTGCTTACAAAATAATGTCCTTTTACCAAAATTCTTGAAAGTGGATATGGGTTCCTTAAAATTGAAGAATGAGTGTTGTTATGTCTTGACTTGACACATGTTTTGTGCATAAGACGTCATGTGCTCCTGCTTTTAGCACCTCTGGAGTTTGGAGCAACCCAGACTTAGATGTTCTGTTTGAATGTCATGGCATTTGTGTCCAAACAAATTAGCGTCTGACATGACTCAAACAGAAAGACATTCCCACATGGGCCAGGGGACTGAAAAGATGGCTTTGAAATGCCTGGTAGCCCTCCTTTTTCCTTCTTCATTGCCATTTTAAAAAGAGAAAGGATCTTCAGAAAGAATGAAGTCTGTGAGGACTCAGATAAAATTATTCTAAATCATTAACAAAGAAAGAAATCTATCTTCCTTCAACACAAAGGGATCCCAAAATGTCATACTCAAATCTGCAACATGGAAAATCTGAACCATTGAAAATCATGCATTAACTATGGTTATAAGATAGTCATCTCATCTCAACAGCTAAAAATACACAGGGACAGTCTGAAATATTGCCATTTTTATATCCAGTGAAATAGCTTCATTTTTACTCCACAAAGAAAAAGACTCCTGTGAACACTGAACAATATTAAATTTGCTGTTAACTCCCCTTAAGCCACATTCTGTCCTAAGGTCAGTATTCACTCTGCCTCTGCCAAACCCATCCCTGGCCACAATGTTTCTGACTTCTCTGACTCCCAGGGGCCTCTGATGCTCCTGCTTCTTATCCTTGGGTAACTCTGGTTCACCCAAGATCCAGATTCTTCATTCTCTCTTTTGTTCTCTTCCAGTTTCTAAAAGTCTCTATCCCCACCCATGGTTATTTACAAGTCATGTTACATGATTGAGTTCAGGATAGCCTCCAAGAGAGGTGATTTTTGTGGTGAGAGAATAGAGACCAAGACACTTTTAAAAAAAATGTTTTCAAGTAAGGCTTTGGGTAAAAGAAACTGACATTGTGAAGAAGAGGTGCAAAAGCAGTAGCTTCAACATCAGAAGTGAGAATGGTGAGGGAGGAAGAAATAAGATGCCAAGGGATCATTTGACTTGGCAGTGGATGCAAGCCTTCATAGCAATCATTGTGGGATGTTCTCAGCTTAGGAGCTGCAGATCATGGGGAGGTATAAACATCTATTTCCCTGAAACTCCTAAGTTACTTTTATTTAAATTAGAGTCATCTTTAAAATACTCCCGGAGCAATATTTTCCTATAAGTTTGCTTAAATCTGGATCACTAGGTCATACATATCAGTTATACATATCAGGATTAGAAATAGCCTAGGGACCTTGTTGACATGCAGACTCCTAGCCCCTATTCAGTGGTCACCTTCATTCAGGTCTGTACTGGGGCCCAGGTAATACTGATATAGGTGTTCTCTAGTGATAAAAATGCCTGAACCTGGAGCATAATTTGGACATATTATGGAGAAATACAGCCTCACATGTAGTGAAATGGAAGGGTTTGGAAATCATGTAGGGATTTCAGCATAGTAGTGGTGCTACCATTATGTGATTAGATGAGTGAGTGTTCAGACAAAGAAAGAGAAAGAAACCTCCATGTTCCATGACCCAGTGGAGATACCTCTTCATGCAGAAAGGGACAGGCTTAGTTCTGAGCTAATCGAATATGTCAGACAACTAGAAAGAGACACGCTTCAAGTAGGCTAAACATGACAGAAGTGAATGGATGGGAATGTGTTCAAGGTATTAAAACTTTAAATGTTCCAAATCAATAAATGGGAAATTGCAGAATGGCACCAAAGGGCCCAAACTCCCCGCTGTAGGTAAATGGATGATGTTGGAGACTGTTATGCTAAGTGAGATCAGCCAATCCCGAAAATCCAAAGGCCGAATGGTCTCTCTGATAAATGAATGATGATGCATAATGCGGGGGGCGGGGAAGGGTGGTAAGAAGGGAGGAAGGATAGATAGCATAGAGGGAAGGGAGGGGTGGGGTCGGGGTGGGGGAGTAAAAATAATAACAGAAAGTGTGACAGATACCATTGCCCTGTGTACATGCATGAACGCACAGATGGTGTGACTCTACTTTGTGTACAACCAGTGGAACAATAGCTGTACTCCATTTGTGTTCAATGAATCAATAAGTAAAAAACAAAACAAAACAAAACAAAAACACAAAGTTTGCATCTACCAAAAAAAAAAAAAAAAGGGAAAAAGAACTGAATGGACATTTCTCAAAAGAAGAAACAGAAAATTCCAACAAATATATGAGAAAAGATTCAACATCTCTAGCAATAGAGAAAAATGCAAATCAAAACTACACTAAGATTTCATCTCACTCCAATCAGCATGCCAATTACACAGACAGTAATAAATGCTGGGATGGATGTAGGGGGAGAGGTACACACATATATTGTTGGTGGGACTGCAAATTAGTACAACTACCCTGGAAAGTGGTATGGAGATTCTTCAAAATACTAGGAATGGAACCACCACATGACCCAGCTATCCCACTCCTTGATATCTATCCTGAAGAACTAAAATCAGCATACTATAACAATACAGCCATTTCAGTGTTTATAGTAGCACAATTCACAATAGCCAAATTATGGAATCAGCCCAGGTACCCATCAATATACTGATCCATGGATCAAGAATATATATATATATATATGTATATATATATGTATATATATATATATATATGCACAATGGAGTTTTACTCAGAAGAATGAAATTATGTCATTTGCTGGTAAATGGATGAAAATGGGGAACATCATGCTCAGTGAAATAAGCCAGACTCAGAAACTGAAGGGTCAAATATTTTCTCTCATACGTGGAAGCTAGAGCAAAATAAGGGCAAGAAGTTGCAGGGGAGGAGAGAGTAGATATCATAAAGAGATAGGGAAGAGCATTGGAGTAGAAGAAGATAGGGAAGGAGGAGGGAGGGAAAGGAGAGGATATGGAATGAATTTAACAAAATCATATTATATTCACATATAAATATACTACAGGGAATTTCACCTTTACATACATGTAGAAAGTACCAATCAAAAATAAATAAGAAGCTGGGTATGGTGGTGTATGCCTGACAATCCCAGCAACTGGGGAGGCTGAGGTAGGAGGATCAAAAATTTGAGGCCAGCCTCAGCAATTTAGGGCAATGCTGTCTAAATAAATAAATAAGCAAAGGAGTGAAAGGAAGAAGGTGAACAGAGGGAGGGAGGGAGGAGAGGGAAAGTGGGGAAAATGGGGATTGAAATCAAATCCCATGTTTGTATTATTTTGTCAAAATGAACCTAACTACTATGTAATGCTCTAAAAAATGTTTTCAGTGCTGAGCATGGATTTCTTACCTGGAATTACCTGGAATTCTTACCTGGAATTCTTATTAAAAGAGAGTCTGAGCTGGGCATGGCGGTACACACTGGTAATTCTAGCAGCTCAGGAGGCTCTGAGGCAGGAGGATCTCAAGTTCGAGGCCAACCTCAGCAACTTAGTGAGGCTGTAAGCAATTTAATTAGACACTGTCTCAAAATTAATATATATGTGTGTGAATATATATATATGTGTGTGTATATATATATATATATATATATATATATATATAAAGGCTGGGGATGTGGCTCAGTGGTTAAGTACCCCTGGGTTCAATCCCTGGTAAAAAAAAAAAAAAAAATCCTGAGGTCTGAAGGGCAACAGGTAAATTGCTCATTTCTGGACTCTCTCACCCTGGTTTGAATCTTTGAAAGGAACTTCTGTCACCTATAAGATAAATCCAGACTCTGGATTTATCGCACATCAAAGTGCTCACAGTCAGACCCAGCTACTAAAGGCTCTCTCCACATACTCCACGCTCTAGGCCACCCACCATGTGGTGTGCCCAGTCCTCCTCTCCTGGAGAACACAGCTGCCCGCTTGCACCCTCATTCACTCTGTACCCCGCCCCAGCCTTGCTCCATAGCAGAATCATCATTTCTCAAACCCAAGTCCAGGACTGTCAGCTTTGGGCATCTTCTCCTCATCCTCTCAGCCAACCTCATTGATTATATGATTTTTTTTCTCAATGCCCCCCGCCCCAGGAACCAAAGCCCCCTCTATATTGGTCCCTAGGGAAGATTACTGCATTTCTTTACTTTCCTGGCTTTTTCGATGCACCCTTACTGGACAGAGGACAATGACATGGGTTATGGCATCATGGAGCTTGGACTTGGGCAGAAGTTAAATAAATACATGAGTATTTTTAATATGAAATACCAAGGCCATCAAGTTGCTTGAGTGGACAAGATGGTTATGGGGTCAAAATGTCACACTTTGTTGTTGAACTTTGTCCTTTTTTCTAATAAGTCTCTCTGATGAGGAAGGACTGTGTGGAGAAAGTTACGCTTTACTTCACCAGAGCAATTTGTGGCTTTCCCAGTTTTAGCGCAGGTTCTTGGGATGAGCTTGTTCTGGTCTCCAATTGCTGCTCTCAGCATCTGGTTACCAGCCACCGTGATCTCAGGCTGAGCCTGGCCAGTGTAAGCTCAGCTGAATGCCTTTATCACTCACTTTTCAAGATTTTAATTAATTCATTCTTTTTTTTTTGTACCAGGTATTAAACCCAAGGACACCTAACCACTGAGCCACATCCCCAGCCCTTTCTTAAAATTTTGAGACAGGATCTCAGTAAACTTAGTGATGCTTAGGGCCTTACTAAATTGCTGAGTCTGTCTTTGAACTCGAGATCCTCCTGCTTAGGCTTCCCAAGTTGCTGGGATTATAGGAAAGTGCCACCATGCCCAGTCTTAAGATTTTAATTCTTGACCTGCAGTTTTTCATTTTAATTGTCTTACATTTGAATATTTGATAATTAATCTATTATAGATATGGATAAACTTTTTTTCTTCATCAAACAAAATGGATTGCTTAGTTTTCCTAGACTGAATTCTGGTGTTTTATAAATTTGCTTTCCAATCCTATCCAGAAAAAAAAAAAAGGCTGACTTTGTGCTTGCTGCCCCAAAACCCTCCCTGAGAGCAGCTCTAACGTGGCCTGGCTGGTCCCTAGGAGACTGGTACAGTGGCATTGTAACACTTTGAAGGCCCAAACTCAATAGCATAACATGTTTTACTTTTTGTTTATTAGTACTACTAGTATTTTTCTTTTTTCATGGTGCTGGGGATTGAACCCAGGGCCTTGCACATGTGAGATAAGTACTCTTCCACTCAGCTACATGCCCCACCTAACGTTTTTTTATCTGTAAGAAGGTAAATTTAAATTTGAGGAAAGCTAAAGACGAATCAAAAACAGCCTATTGTATTATGGAGATAGACTTTATTCATTAATTCATATTTATATTCATTTAAATATTGATTGGGACCCTCCCCATGTTAAGCCTTGAGATGGCTCTTGCCATGGGTAAATGCCTCTCATTAGTCTCATGAGGAAACAAACCTGAGAATAGTGGGAGGGTGGTGCAGGGTTCAGAGCTCTGAGGATAGTAGGCAATGGAACACAGGGAATTAAGAATTCTGCCTCTGGATGGTTGAAATATATTGGGCAAGATGGTTCTCTGGTAGGCAGGAGGTGGAAATGCTGCTAACAGTCAGAACACATGTCTCAGTTGGAAAAGCCCAAGTGGATCATTATGGTGAAGACAGAGGGTGCACATGTGCGGGTGGAGACGATGACTCTAAACTGGGAGGCTTGTCCCAGAGCTCAAGGGCCTGACCCGCTGGGTTAAAGGAGGACCCCATCCCCAGGAGATGAATTTATGTTAGATTGTGTTGTGGCTCATCTCCACATGAACACCCCAGCACATATCCACACCTCCATACAGTAGGCAAAACATTAGGGCAGAGGGATAATAAAAATAATTAGACTGAAATTGTGCTATTGTGCATTTAAAATAGTCCCATAGCAAATTGACTGATCTGATCATTCCCCCTACTAACACTTCGGCCACAGTCCTTGGAAGACAGACATCCCAACAGCACTCCAAAGCTGTGGATTCCCCAGACTTCCCTTAAGCACAGCTAAAGGAGATGCACTTGCTTCCAATAGGCAGGGTCATCTTTGTCTTCTCTACAAAGATGAGCTTCTCTAGCCCTTTGTGCTGTCATCTCACTCTATTAAACACTTTTGTTGGGTGTGGGTTTTGCCGTGATGGGTTTCTTTCATGGGCCTGGCTGTTGCTTTTTATATGAAAGAAAGGGCTGTAAGAATTCAATGGATTATTTATTAAACAGCAGGTCCTGCTTTGAGAGACTCCCCCCACCCCCTCTTGAGTGTTTAATAACAATTCTCCTCTTGGATGCTCTCTGCACAAAAGAAGTTAAACTACTGAAGAAATGATTTAAGCATTTTAAGACTGATAACACATCAAAGTTCTGATTTCAGATAAAGTAGACTTTTTATTAACAAAAGGCAAATCTCATTTTCCTAAAAATTTCCTAATAGGAGGAGAAAACCAAGAGAGTTGGGAGAGTGTAACTCGGGCATCACATACCCAGGTGAAATTAATATGGCATACAGCATCCTGCCTGTGAAACCCCAAAAGCTTACCTGTCTTGTGACCCCCAAAAGAAATGAGGAGAACCCAGGGAAAGGCTTATGTATAAAGAATATCACTCCTCCAGGATGGTTGTTTTCCAGGCACTTATGTAAATGAGCAGATATTTACAAGCTATTTATCCATCATTAGCTAATTGGCATCGAGGGCAGGGACTATGAAAGGTCTCCCAGGTGACACTGCCTTTACCTTTAAGCAGCTCTAAGAGGTAGGTGTAGTTGTTTTCCTTGCTTTACATATGGTCAGAGGGGCTGAGAAACTTGCCCAGGGTTAAACAGCTTCTGCTGGTAAGTGTCAGTATGGACATCTTCAAAGTATAGGATTTTAACAATGCTTTGTGTTCTTCGGATATTTCTATCAGTTCCATCACAAGAATTCTGTAGGAATTCTACCAACAAGGCCTAACAAAATACAGCATTTTAAAAGGGAAAAGTAGGAAGGAGCTTGTTTAAAAGACTTGGGTTCCTAACAACAACAGCACCATGAAGACTGTTGATTGTAGGCCAACGTGAAGCACCTGTAGAAAATTCCTACACTAAGTAAAAATGTGTGCAATAATGAGGGTCATAAGTATGTATCCATGTTCATGATTTATTCATCATTTTCTGTAAAATCAACTCAGGATGTTGTTGCAAGGTCATTTTTATCAGTTCACAAAAGATGGAGAAAAACAAGAAGTTTAGGAATTAGCCACTGAGGAAATTAAAGAACTCACTGAGAATTATAGCTGTTGTAAAGAAGAAAAAAAAAAAAAAAAGCAAGTCCTCATTGTACTTTTTCAATACTGAACACATAAACTGGTTGTTTCCAGAAAGAGTGCTTGTCTTTCTTAACCTAAATACTTTCACTATCTGGCCAGGAGCAGTGGTACACACCTGTAATCTCAGCAATTCAGGAGGTTGAGACAGGAGTATGGAAAATTTGAGGCCAGTTTCAGCAACTTAGTGACACCCTGTCTCAAAATAAAAAATAAAAAGGACTGTGGGTGTGACTCAGTGGTAGAGCACCTACATACTACACACATATGCCCCTACGCATACATTACTTTCAATATTTGGATTAAAATGGATACAGCTTGTAATTATTCTATAGCCAACATCTGAATAAGATTTTTTTAAAAAAAGAAGATGCTATTTAGAAAAAGGTTGCAGAGGCCTTTCTTGATACAATCATTTTTCTTTTTTCCTTCAGGTTTATTGAGATGTAATTGACAAAAAATTTATATGTTCAAGGCATATAACATGATGATTTGATATATCTATAAATTGTGTAATGATCACCATCAAATTTATTAAAACATTTTTCACTTCATCATATGTAGCGGTGTGTGTGTGTGTGTGTACATGTGAGCATTTAATTTTGCTAAACTTTCTTAGTAAATTTTATGTAAATAATAGGTTAACTAGTTGGAAGAAGAGCAAGATGCTGGCTAAGATCTTCTGGACAGCTCTCCCAAAGATGCATCAAGTTTGACAGCCAATCACACACTAAATTACAATCACAAGAACTGAGGAAATGGCGAGAGACCTTGGTAGTGCCTGTTTTAGTATTTTAAAAGAAAAGATGCCTTGAGGCAGATAGGATTGACAGTGTTACTGGAGGTATCCTTCCTGCAACTTCAAGCAGCCCAGCATGGAAAGAGAGACGTTCAGGCTGGCCTTAGTGTAGAGACCCAGTATCGAATCTGCCACAGGGAAACCCAGTGCTGGGCAAAGCCCCAGGACTCCCAACTCCAGGCCTATATTGGGGTACTGAGGCTTTGGAACTGCTGTAGGCCCAGGAGCTGACTGCCTTCAGCACCGGTCCTCCAACCTCTGTCAACAGAGCAGGGAGTACAACTCCACCCTCAGGAATCAAGGCAAGAAAGCTGGCACTGGGATTTGTCCTGGAGCCCAGTTCCAGACCTACCAGGCTGAGACTCAGCACCTGGTGGAAACTGAAGGCCCTGTATGAAGACCAGAGCTCACAGAGCTTCTTGACTGGTCCTGGCATCAGGTGGGGACCTGTGAACCAGTGCCACAGACTCAAGGTTTGGCCTGTGTCATTTCTAACCCTGGAGGGAGCCCACGGGCACCTGCCCTTCTCCTGAGATTTTATAGGCCCTGTGAGACTCAGGTACAACCCAGGTTAGCAGTGTGAAAGTTGCAGATATCTCTTCAAGATACTGATTCTTTTCCTCTGGACAAATACTCAGGCCTGGGATTGCTAGATCATATGATGGATTCATTTTTAGTTTTTTGAGGAACCTCCATATTGTTTTCCATAATGGCTGCACTAGTTTGCATTTCCACCAACAGTGTGCAAAGGCTCCCTTTTTTCCACATTGGCACCAACACGTGTTAGCTTTTGATTTTGAAAATAGCCATCCTTATAGGTGTTTCCTTTGTGGTTCTGAGATTAGCAATGTTGAGTACATTTTCATATATGTGTTGGACATATGGTTTCTTTTAAGAAATCTCTATTAAGGTCCTTTGCCACTTAAAAAGTTTTAATTGACTCAAAATAAATATACATATAAATGGGAGACAGTGTGATAATTAGATACATGTATACAATGTGTAACGATTCAATCAGAATAATTAGCATTCCCTTTTCCTTAAACAGTCATCATTTCTTTGTTCATTCTTAAATTGAGTCATTTAGGTTTTTTTTTTTTTTGCTATTGAGTTCTAGTTCCTAATATATTTTGAATACCTTTTATCAGAATAATGGTTTGAAAATATTGTGTCATTTTATTATAGTCTCTTATCATCATTGTGTATCTATTTTAGGTGATAAGAATAGTAGCAAGACCCTTTCAGTTACAATTCTATTCTTTCTGCCCACTTCTACTTTAATCCAGTTGATGATTCAATGTTTATTATTCCACAAACAGAAGCTGGGTTAGACATGTCACTGAGGTGAAATTAAGTTCTTACCATCTTCAGGACTCTTGTTGCCCCTTAATAATACCAGACACTCTCTTGCCTGAGGGCCTTTGCACCTAAAGTTTAGCACTCCTTGGAATGTTCTTAGCCTAGACACCTTTATAATTCTTCATCAAGTTCAGTCATCCCATAAAAATTGAAAACCCAATTTTGTTATTTACTATTCTCCATAGCATTTATGTACCTCTGACATATTTTATGTTTTATTTATTCAATATCAGTTTTCCCTCACTAAACTGATGTTGAAGGCTGTATTCTCAGAACCTAGAACTGTGCCTGACACACAGTAAACATTTGGTGGAAGTTCATTAAGCAAATTATTATCAAATATATATTATAAATACAAAACCCCAAATATGTACTTTCTAGAATTGTTTTCTGTGATGGCAAGGACTTAGTTTGGGGCATTGGGCATTACAGGATCCTGGTGTCCTGGAGAGAACCTTGTATCATAGCCATTTGATAGATACTTATCGGTTGAGTAGGTAGACCAGAGCTCATTGATAAAAGAATTGGGAAGATTATTGGGTTTTTAAAAAGAGGAGGAGAGGAAAGGGAGACACAGTGAGAGCAAGAGAGAGAGAGAGAGAATGAGTATTGATATATCAGAGCTCATTCCCATTTCACATTGGCTTTATGGAGATTGTATGTATTTTATTATGTTAAAGCTACAATCTCAAATAAAATTTACAATTCCCCAAGAAGAGAAAATCAAATTGTGAATAAATATAGCTTATCATGAAACCTCATATCGACTCCCCATCAGATGCTGTTTTAGTACAGTATTGGCCACTCTGAATGTGTCTGATGGTGTATCTCGTAAGTCTTGGTTGTACTAATCATATTCTCCTGTCTATAGATATATTGGATTCATTTGCAATCCAGCAACCATTTACTCAGCAGAGAAAGTAAGATTACATTTGCCAAATTCATTCTTTGTGGATCCAGCGACAAAACAGACACTTCAGCTTTGCCATGATCCAACCATCACCAGGAGGGTGCCGGGAGGAGGCAGAATGAAAGACGAATTTTAATGATGAATAGAACATTGACATTTGAAGCGCCTGTTTATTACAAAAATGGGAAAGCTTCAAAGTTATTCTCTCTGCTGGTCGGGAACCAGGGCTAAACAGAGAGAAGAAAATTGCCTTTGATTGAAGCATGTGGCACCAGTCACTGGCAGGCTCCAAAAGCATAAATAGACATTGGAAGATACAGAGGATTACTGTTTGACCCAGAATTAGCTTTAAATATTTTAAAGTACATTTTTGAACATGGAGAAATATTAGCAACACTGTACATTTGGGAGTTTGGAACTTGGGCTCTTCTATGTTTAATAATTAATGTATTTGTTTTAGTCAGCTTTTTCACTGCTGTGACTAAATGACCCAACCAGCACAACTGTAGAGGAGGAAATGTTTATTTGGGGGCTCATGGTTCCAGACAGAGGTCTCAACCCATAGACTGCAGGCTCCATTCCTTGGGGCTCAAGGAGAGGCTGAACATCATGGCAGAAGAGTGTGGCAGAGGGAAGTAGCTCACATCAATGATCAGGGAGCAGAGAGAGACTCCACTCTCCAGGTACAAATTATACACCACTGAGCCCTGCCCCCAATGAACCACTTCCTCCAGCCACACCCCACCTGCCTCCAGTTACCACTGAGTTAATCCCATCAGGGGTTAATAGGCTGATTAGGTTAATGCTACAGCCCAATCATTTCTCCTCCAAAACTGGCATTTTCTCACATGCGAGCTTTTGGGGAACACCTCGCATCCAACCCATAATAGTATTCAAGTTCAGGACAATATGAGGTAGAAACACAGTACCTGAAAAGCAATGTTCAAGAATGGAAAGAAATTACAGTGGTAACACATTCAGCTTAGCAAGTCAATACTTATGTGGAAGCAGGAATCTTGAGGTTAGTTCAAGAAGCATGGACAGGTGCACCCATTCCAGGTAGAGCCTTGTGGTTCATTTCAGAATGTGGAAACAATCCTGGCATGAGTTCTCAACCTGTTTCTAGGGGAAGAGACTGCTTCTTGCCCTCCTGATGGCAAACCTGGGCCTGTGATTTTTCTCTGGTCAAGCAAAGTTAAGTGGAAATGATACAGGACATATAGTATGGTTGTGCCAGTTATAGTGGCACACACCTGTGATTCCAGCTATTAAGAAAGCTGAGGCAGGAGGATTGCATGTTTGTGACCAGCCTGGGCAACTTAGCAAGAGCTTGGCACAAGATAAAATGAATGAATACATAGAAAAACAGCCCTGGGTTCATTCCCCAGGACCACAAAAAGAAAATGAAAGAGAGAGGAGTAGTATTGCAGGCCATTCTTATGGACAGAAATGTGATCATTGAGCTAACCTTTGTTTTGGCAAGACACTAACATGGGGAGACTTTTGTTATTGATGCACACCTTACTCTCAGGTGCTCCATATCATCTCTACCCCTGTGAAAATTGTTGAGAAAATGTTCTCATCCTTTCAGAGGAATGGTGACATAGCCTTAAGAACAGAGAGTTCTAGGAATTCAATTTTTCCAAGAAGAGTTTCCCCTCAGAATTTCTTGGGAACTTGAGAAACATGCAAAATTCTTTGCCCCAGAATTAGTGAATCTGAGTCTCTGGAGGTAGGGCTTGTGATTTGCATTTTGCAACCTCAAATCTGAGAAATGCTGATCAAAATGTTTGCCTAAGATGAAGGACAAAGACAAGAGTAAAGAGGAAGTGAGCAAGAGCTTAGGAAACTGTTGGAAGTGTTTTTTTTTTTTTTTTTTTTTTTAACTCTATGGAAAAGCATGTTTTGGGAAAAAAAATAAAGAAACCTAAAGTATCAACCTAGAAAACATTTTTGTAAGTTATAAGATAAGCAGAGGTCAACAGTTTTAATATAAAAACTTGCATATACATGAAAAAAGAGGAATACAAAAATTAACAATAAGCTAATTAAGGGATAAGAAGTTGACCAAAGAATATATATGAGAAGCATGACATATATTTTACCTTACAAATAATGAAATATATTCCAGGTAAATTAATAATGCAATACAATTTTTCTTCTATTATACCTTATACCCAAATTTATTCTTTTCTGTTCATTTTAAATGGTGTTGGGGAAACTGGAAATCCATATGTAATAAAATGAAATTAAACCTCTCTTTTTGGACCTAGAAATCAGACCAGAGACTCTGCACCTAATAGAAGAGAAAATAGGTCCAAATCTTCATCATGTTGGCCTAGGACCAGATTTCCTTAACATGACTCCCAAAGCGCAAGAAATAAAAGCACGAATCAATGATTGGGATAGAGTGAAACTAAAAAGCTTCTTCTCAGCAAAGGAAACAATCAGCAATGTGAAGAGAGAGCCTTCAGAGTGGGAGAAAATCTTTGCCACACACACTTCGGACAGAGCACTAATCTCCAGAATCTACCAAGTACTCAAAAATCTTTACACCACGAACACCAATAACCCAATCAATAAATGGGCCAAGGAAATGAGCAGACACTTTACAGAGGAAGATCTACAAGCAATCAACAGATTTATGAAAAAATGTTCAACATCACTCGTTATAAGAGAAATGCAAATCAAAACCACCTTAAGATTTCATCTTACCCCAATTAGAATGTCTTTTATCAAGAACACAGGCAACAACAGGTGTTGGCGAGGATGTGGGGAAAAGGGTACACTCTTACATTGCTGGTGGGAGTGCAAGTTGGTGCAGCCACTGTGGAAAGCAGTGTGGAGATTCCTTAGAAAACTTGGAATGGATCCACCATTTGACCCTGCTATCCCACTCCTTGGCCTATACCCAAAGGACTTAAAATCAGATTGCCTCAGTGATGCAGCCACATCAATGTTCATAGCTGCTCAATTCACAATAGCTAGATTGTGGAATCAACCTAGATGCCCTTCAGTAGATGAATGGATAAAGAAACTGTGGTATATATACACAATGGAATATTACTCAGCCATAAAGAAGAATAAAATTATGGTATTTGTAGGTAAATGGATGATGTTGGAAACTCTTATGCTAAGTGAGATCAGCCAATCCCAAAAATCCAAAAGCCGAATGGTCTCTCTGATATATGAATGATGATGCATAATGTGGGGGGGAAAGATGGCAAGAATGGAGGAAAGATAGCTAGCATACAGGGAAGGGAGGGGTGGGGGTGGGTGGGGGGTAAAATTAATAACAATGTGTGACAGATACCATTGCCCTGTGTACATGCATGAATGCACAGATGGTGTGACTCTACCTTGTGTACAACCAGTGAAACAATAGCTGTACTCCATTTGTGTTCAATGAATCAATAAGTAAATAAAAGAATAAAAAAAAAAATAAAGGCAATGCTAAGATTATAAAATAAAAAAAAAAAACCTCTCTTTTTTAAAAAAAATTATTGACAAGGAAGCTCCCAATATTTGAAAAAACTTCAAAAAGGAAGTAATTTTACAAAATAGCACACAACAGAATTATGCAATGTTACATTCTACCAAGTACTATACAGAAATAAACCTGCAATGAAGGTAACCATCTAACCAGCTCAACTCAACTCAAACTATTCATAATTTTAAACTGCACAAGATAATATACCTTAACATAAAGTCTTGTCATTTCAAAAACATTATGGAGTTCACTAAACATAAATTTTTATTAATGTGTTACAATTTTTAAAATAATGGGGGAACTCTATACCTTATTCAAAGGGATTTTCCTTACAATTTTAACCACAGTTAATCACAGGCTTTTGTCCAATCAACGGAAAATACATTTAAAGCAGACCATACATTCCCAAATAACTTCTTTGGGGGGGTTAATAGGGATTGAATTAGGGGCACTCAACCACTGAGACATACCCTATTTTGTATTTTATTTACAGAAAGGATCTCACTGAGTTGTTTAGCACCTTGCCTTTGCTGAGGCTGGTTTTGAACTCACGACCCTCCTGTTTCAGTCTCTCGAGCCACTGGGATTACAGGAGTGCACCACTGAGTCTAGCCCAAATAACTTTTTAAGACCTGTGTAGCAACTAATATAAAATACTTCTTTGTTATATTGTACACAATATCTTCACTTTATATAGAATTCAGAGGAACTTCTTCCCTTTTATACTATTATTAAGGACATAGGATTAAAAATTTGGAACAATATTGAATGGATGTAAGAAACAACATATAAAACATTTTAATTTTTTATTTCTATTTTAGTTAGACATGAGAGTATAACCCATTTTGATATAATTATACAAGCATGGAATATATCTTTTTCTAATTAGGACCTCATTCTTAAGGATATACATGGTGGTGAGATTCACTGTGGTGTATTTATACATGCACATAGAAAGTTATGTCAGATTCATTCCACTGTCTTTCCTTTTCCTATCCTCCTCCCTTTCCTTCATTCCCCTTTGTCTAATATACTGAACTTCTATTCTTCCCCTTACCCGCTCACTGTGGGTTATCTTCCAAATATCAGAGAGAATATTCAACCTTTGGTTTTTTGGAATTGGCTTATTTCACTTAACCCAATAGTCTCCAGATCTATCCATTTACTGGCAAGTTTCATAAAGCCATTTTTCTTAATGACTGAGTAATACTCCACTGTATGTTTATGTATATATATATATATATATATATATATATATGTATATATATCACATTTTCTTTATCCATTCATCTGTTGAAGGGCATCTAGGTTGACTCTGCAGCTTAGCTGTTGTGGAATGTGCTGCTATAAACACTGATGTGGCTGGGTCACTGTAGTATGCTGATCTTAAGTAATTTGGGTATATACTCAAGAGTGGAAAAGCTGGGTCAAATGGTAGTTCCATCTGTATTTTTTTGAGGAATCTCCATACTTCTTTGCAAAGTGTTAATACCAATTTACAGTCCCGCCAACAATATATGAGTGTACCCTTTTTCCCACATCCTCACTAACATTTATTGTTACTTACATTCTTTTTTAAATTATTTTTTTCTAATTAGTTGTACATGACAGTAGAATGCATTTATACATTTTGATAGATCATACATAGAGTGTGATCTCTCATTTTTATGATTATACATATTGCAGTATCACATTGATCATGCAGTCATACATATACAGGAGGTAATGATGCCTGTTGCTATTACTTGCCACTCTGACTTTAGTGAGATGAAATCTCAGTGTAATTTTAATTTGCATTTCTCTAATTGCTAAAGATGTTGAAAATTTTTTTCATATATTTGTTGACCATTCATGTTTCTTCTTTTGAGAGATGTCTGTTCAGTTTCTTCACCCATTTATTGATAGTTACTTATTTATTTGTTTTTGGTGTTAAGATTTTTTAGTTCTTTGTATATCCTGGAAATTAGCACCCTATCTGAGGTTCAGGTGGCAAAGACTTTCTCCCATTTTGTAGGTTCTCTCTTCATACTCTTGATTGTCTCCTTTGCTGTGAAGAGGCTTTTTAGTTTGATGCCATCCCATTTATTGATTCTTGATTTTATTTCTTACACTTTAAGAGTCTTGTTAAGGATGTCGGTTCCAAAGCTGACATCTTGGAGTGTTGGGCCTTGAGATTGGATCCTGGCTCTGCCATGCATCAGATTTAGGATCCGAGCTGGTCCTTCTTATTCTGATGACAGCAAGCACACCCACCTCTCAGGGCTGTTTGATGTAATAACTCAGATGAGCCTTGTAAACTGAAAAACCCTTTGTATATTAGGATACTATGGACCTTGCTGAGCTGGGGTAGGGGTGGGGAAGGGTATGTTCTCTAGTGACATAGGGAATACTCTGAGTCTCTGGATTGATGTGAAACAGAAATCTGCAGCATGACACTGAAAAGCAGGCTCAGGCTCATCGACGTTAATTTTTCTTTGCTGTTTTAATAACTGGTAAGAAAATTAATTAGGAATTATTCAAGTCTAAGAGATGGTTTAATGCTGAGAGCCTACCTGGTTTAAGCTGCAGAGCTGCGAAAGCAGATGTATCTCTGCTATTTCGATTGAGAATCTCAGATAGTTGGAGCAGCCAGGAAGAGAGAACTTGCCAAATTGTTATGAGACAACTCACCAGAGCATGAACAACAGCTCCCCTAACTCCTCCCTGTCCTGCTAAAATAGGACATTTACTGAGTGCTCATTAGGTGCTAGGCATGTGCTCAGCACTTTAACTGTCATCATCTCCAGAGACAGGTGTTTTCAGCCCACTTTTACAGATGAAGAAGGAAGCTTACTGGGGTAGTTGTTTTCTTTTTTCTTTTTCTTTTTTTTTTCTTTTTCCTAAAGTGACTCCTCCAAAAAGTGATGAGGGCAGGATTTGAACTGAGTTTTTGCCAGACTGAGTCTTTGTTCACCTTCTCTCTATCATGCAGATACAGTTATTGCAAATGACAATGTGAAGACACAAAAAGAATACATCACTTTTACAACCAGCAAAATAACAGTGACATCTGGAATTCTAGAAATGCACCACTCACACATCCAGGGATTCATTATAACCTGAATAACCAGGAACTGGAGAATAGAAATTGAAAACCCCAGTAATGCTCAAATAGGCCAACTTCTTATTCTGTATTCTTAAAAACTTAGATGGAGAAATGCACGGCTACTGCACAACTGTCTTTAGATTCAAGTGGAAGAAATGAAAGGAAATGCAAATTGCTGTACTCCTCAAGGTTTTTTTTTTTTTTTTATGTCATTGGGATCTAGACCCAGCTCTAATGATAAAGGAAAAACACATTCAGCAATGCCAACTTTTTGCCTTGCAATTATAATCCTTTTAAAATGGGCATCCTGTGTCTTTGTAAAGTGCTTTCCTTGATTTGCTCATCACTATAACCCAGAGTAATTCTTTAAGGGAGGCATGCCAAAGAAAAATGTCCTTACAGTCAGCAGAGTACAAATACTCCCAATTATATTTTAAAATTGCAATGTACTGAATGATGGTTAAGTACCTAAAGATCTGATTATCTGTTAAATTGTACCTAATATAGGACCAGGGGGAAGTAGCTGGTCTTGCAATAAAAACTCCTTACATGCTAATAGCTATTAAAATATAATTAATAAAATATGACTCTCCCTTACAGGACCTAATGGTCCTTAGTTTTTGGACCATCGTCTCTGCACTGAAGCTCCTAAGGCTCTAAATCTTTAAAAGCCATATATAGCAAAGCTAAAATACAACATAGACTGCCATGCTTTGGGGACAAATGGGGTGCATAAAGTGAAATAAGAATGAATCCCAAGCCATAATGAATGGTGACAGTAAAGTTCTTGGAATTACTTAAGAATTCATTTAACCATTTTCCTGGTCATCTTTTAGGCATATCTTAAAACATGTAGAACTCACCTTTGTTTTCCACTCTCCCTTTCCCTTCTCTACTTCCTTTCCTCCCTCCCCCGCTCCTCCCTCCCTTCCTTTTATTTTTATCAG
>JAJEJO010004320.1:19410-147599 GCA_020662805.1 Glaucomys volans | reverse complement strand
TTTCCTCCCTCCCCCGCTCCTCCCTCCCTTCCTTTTATTTTTATCAGCAGAAGAGAAAAAGCATGATTGTGTGTGGGGGGCGGGGATAAAAATGACAGATAAAATGTAGCTATAAAATAATAAGTAATAAATAAAAAATAAATAAAAAATAATTCTTAACTCTGGTTATGTGTTTAAAAAAGCACATTACAGATGTGATTCTCCTTTAATCATCACCTGCTGCATACCTACTGTGCACCAAGCCACAGGTGCTTTCCCTTCTATTTGCCCCAGGAGGAGGTGGAGTTTCAGAACAGGGCCTGCACTGTGGGACTGTGCCTCGGTGACCTTCAGCACTGCTGGCCCAGGGCCTCCCCTGCTGACAGGAGTGGGGTGACAGCAAGCCCCTCATTGCCAATGCAGCTAAGGTTTCCCTCCTTTTCACTCCATTGGCATTCATCAGGGTTCACTTCTAACACCTCTGCAAGCTCACATTCCTCATCTGAATATTGCTGGAGATTGGATGCTGGGCTGGCATCTGGTTAGCCAAGAGCTTCTGGAGGAGCACCAGCTGGCCAGTTGGTGCCATTACAAACACATGGTCTCAATTTCAACTGCACCCTTAGTGTGGACCTATCCTGGTTCCTCCAGTTCTCCTGGTATCCCCAGAACACCTCTAAACTTCCTTCTATCCCTGCCATTCTTTTAGCAGATGACTTTCTCTTAAAGAGAGAGGAGAAGATGTGGGAGGGAAGTTTCCACCCTGAAAGCCTCTTTGCCTTCCTGCTTCCAACCCCACTCACACAGGTGCCCCTCACTCTTCCCAGGTGCCATATCCTGTTAATGACTTGTGCTGTCCCCTGGTCTCCTTGGCAGCCTGAGAACATGTTCTGATTTCTCCCATATTAAAAACAACTGTCCCTGAATGTTCCTCCAGCTCTGTGTCACTTTCTCTATTTTACTGCAACCCTAAGTAATGGACAGTGATGTTATATACATACAAAATTTAAAGTGTTTGATTAAAGTATAATACTTCTATGAGGTACAGTATAATATTTCAACACATGTATAATGTACTGATCAATGAGGGTAATTAGCATTTCCATTTCCTTATCATTTCCTTATGTGTCTTGATCCTTGAGCCCTTCTCTTCTAGTTCTTCATAAAATATACATTACCCTCACTGTGCTGTGGAATACTAGAATGTTTTCCTTCTGTCTCATGGTGTTTGGGACAGTGATTTTGTTGGAATAACTAATGCAAGCTGGATTTTGAAGAAAATGTGTATTTTTCAACCTTATTAATCCATTAAGAATTGTAAGACTCCACATGCTGAGGTCTACACAAGAAGCTTGTTAGTATTTACTGAAACAATCCTTCCATTTCTATAGCTGACATAAACAAGCTCAACAAAGCAAGTGATTAAAGACTGGTAGCAGTCGACCTTCATACAAGGTCTCTCTCTTTCTCCATTTCTCCTCAATGACACATGTTAGAATAGAATGTATTTTTTGATCTTGAGGAAAGGGTAAGAATTTAAGCTAAGGAATGGGTAAGAAAAAACAATCTCAGAGCATGGTGGGGCTGGCTTGGATGCAGAACACCTAAGGAATAGAGAATTCTTTGCAACTAACTTCCAGGGTGGCAGTGAAATCGCTCTTTGTCCCTCCTTCTGGACTGGGCTAAAAACGTATACTCAATTTCATTAAAATAGCCCAAATGAAGACAAATGAATAAATATGGCAAGAAAGCAAAACTGAACTGCTTCTGGTTGTCCGAGACCCACATGAGATACATTGTGATGGTTTCTTCATATGCACCCAAGGTAGCTCTCAGCCCTGCTGAAGTTCACCGCTCAAATTCAAGTGTAGCAGCCTCACAAGGCCCAGGCCTTAGAGCTCACTGCCAAAACGCATGTCCAGCCCTACTCCACATAACTGAATCGGGGAGCCAGTTGCACATGGGAAGATGGATGTTTATAATTTGAGGCTGCGCTCCCATTCCACATAGAAGAATTAGCTTTTTTCAGCTATAAGTATCAAAGGCAGAATAAATGGCCTCATAACACTTTTACTATTGCTAATAGTCATAATAAATCTGGATTTTTATACTGACCTCTGTCCCAAAGCACTTCACAAGCATAAAGAGAAATATAAACTTCCTACCAAGATTGCTTTATACAGTCAAAAACCATTTCCTGTGAAATGAAAGGCACTTGCTATATAACAACCCACAGATAACATTAGGCAACAATTTAAGGCAGGAGTATACAATTGTAACCAAAGGCAGAATTGATTTAGTCAGAATGCAATTACCTCAAAAGCTCCTGTTTTTCACTTTGAGTCCTGGGTGAAGAACCCTCAGGAGGAGTCCAGTTGTTACACAACTCTACCTTTGGGTTTCATCTTCTTCTGGGGGAGGAGCAGAGCAGGTTGGTCACTTCCTTTGACCTCGGGCCACAGCCTGTCTTGTTGAACCCAGGTGAGATACTTTTATTAGTAAGGAAATATTTCCACTGAAATTGTGGGGTTTCTCTCTTGGCCTAAAGGCTCACTTTGTGAATTTTTCTCTGTTTTTATCTTGCCTCCCTGGTTGGTCTCTTCTGAGTCTCAATTAATTTGATTGTTCATTCATTTCCCAATTCCCAGCTTTCCCCTGAAGTAGTCCCTTTAACTACCACAGCATTTCGAGCTCAACACTTTTCAACACAGTCCTGAGCAAGTCTCTGCAAAACAGTCCTGACTGGGAAAGCAGTCACTGCATTCTCATTTTTAGAAAGGTGTATCATCTGCTATCAAAGGCGCTGAGAATTCCTGTTGTATAACCCTTGTTGGATCTTGCTTAATTTAGCATCTCCCAAACTCATTTATTGACATCCTTTCCCTTTCTTTTGTGAAACCCGTATTCATGTCTCACAATATTTGGGCACTCCTTGGACATGACAACATTGCTCACAGATTAAGTTATGACAATGTCCAGGTTTTCTCATATCTAGAGTGAAAACATTAGACTACTAGTTGTCTGAGGTTCCTATTAGGTCCAAAAGAGCATGTGCCTAGTGAAAATATTTCTGTTGCAGGACATCATTCCTAAGATGATCCTGATCATATAAAATAGCAAAATTATTTTCAATTTACACCTCCCAATGGGTATAGAAAATCTCAGTATCCTAGGTGTTCTTCCCCTGCTAAAGTCCTGGAATCTTTCTGTCAATAAAACCTAGGGGAGGAACCTGGGGGAGGAATTCTATTAGCTGGAAAACATGGAACCAACATTCCCCAGAGGAGAATTTTACCTTCTCTTCTTTAATCCATTAGCACTGAGGATATTAGTCACAGACTTTCATGGACTACCTAAAATCATCTTGTATGCAGCCTGGAATAATGGAGATGAGAGCTAGAATTCTCATTTTGGTCTTTAAATGTAACTAAAAAAGAAAACCTCTGACTTTGGTATATAACAAATTAGCACATCAAAAGAGTATTTTGAGTACAATAGGAGAAAGTTAAAGGCATCCCAATTTTTCCTTTAGATCTCTGCATTATTTCAACAGATGCATTCTTGTAATTATTTGGGGGAATCTAGACAGATCTTTCGATCAAAGATAATGGAAGAGCTTGGACCAAGAGCACCAGGTTAGAACAGTTGCTACTCACTGAAATATAAGAAGCATTTCTTTTCCCTTTCCCTTCTTACTTGGAGATTGGCATTGAGAAATCAATTGCTTGGTGAGGAATTTACTAGAAGGTGCATAAGAAAGAAAGTACCTTGAGACTATTCATCAGTTTAACAAAAATGGATTAACCCTACCCCTAACCCATGGTAGACTAGGTGCTTGGTGCTAGAGATGCAGAGGGGCACAAACAGGGGTGGCTGCTGCCCTTGTGAGCTGGGAACATGGGGGAAGGAGTCAGATCGGAAACACAAAGCCACATGGCTACCCTAATTTTCAACCAAGGCAAGGTCTCTGAAGGGAACAGGCATTCATTCTATGGCAGCAGATATCCAAGGAGCCTACCTAGACCAAAGGTCAGGGAGGGCTTCTCTGAAGAAGTACTACTTGAGATCTCAAGGATGGGAAGGAGCCAGTTGGGGATAGAGAGAAAAGGGAAAACATTCCAAGAAGGGGGATGTGCAAAAACCCAGTGGCCAGGGAACCAGAGAACTCAACCACCCCAACGCAGGTCAGCTTGTCTTGAGTACAGATGTGAAGAGAAAAACAGGGGGAGACTTACCTGGAGTAGGCAGCAGGGTCAGCCCAGCAGGGCCCTGGAACCTTGGGGGCAGCTTGGACTCTGTCCTAAGAGCATTAGGAAATCATTTCAGGATTTCAAGCGGGTGTGTGATTCAGACTTTTCTAAAATTTTGCTTTTTCAAAGATACCAGCCTGCCTATGGAGGAAGCTGATTATGGGGGATGGGGATGGAAACAGGAAGACTAGCTTGGAGGCTCTGCCCTTGTCCAGGTGAGAGTTGGTGAAGGCCAAAGGTGGAGAATGTGTGGATCCTAAACTGTCAATACTGATTGATGGATGGAGGAAGCAGGGTTAGCAGGGGAAGAGGTCAAGGCTCACTCCTAAAATGATACCTTAGAGGAAGCACTCACTGGTCAGTGTGATGATCTGTAGAGGATTTGTTATAACCAGGTCAATATAGCACAGTATTGAAGCAGAACCAGTGGGTGGTCGGCCAATTCCCTCCAATCCCCATTCCCATCTATGTGTCCATCCCCCGCCTCCAGCTTGTGTCCAGGGTCTGTGTGATCTGGCTTCTAACAGCTGACGTCTATGGCTTCCATCAGACACTGGCCTGAAAGATGCTCAGCTATTGAAATCCACAGGCACAGAAATCCAGAAACACATTTTCTCTCCCAAGAATGCCTCTGGCTGAAGCCTGACTTGTGAGACCTGCTCCTCTGCTTTCAGGAGGGACTCACTGAGGTGCAGTGTGTTCTCCAGAGCTCCCCTGAGGAAAAGGCTAAAGCTGGGAGTCTTCCTGAAATTACACCCTTGCTGGATTTTTCCTGGTTCCTCCTGGCTTTTAATGATTCTCCTGGAAGTCCGACCCTGATAATTCACGTGTTCATCCTTAGTCCATTTCTAGGACCTCTGCTTAAGAGAATTATTATTATGATCACAAAGCAAAATGAGAAATAGGAGAGGGAAAGAGAGAGAGAGAGAGAGAGAGAGAGAGAGAGAGAGAGATATTAATTCACTAACATAATTATGGAGACTAAGAAGTCCCAAGATCTGCTTTTGGTAGGCTGGGACCCAGAAAGGCCAATGTGTGGCTCCAGCATGAATCTGAAGAACTGAAGAACATGGATCAGGAGAACCCATGATGCAAGGTCCAGTGTGAAGGTCAGCAGGCTTGAGACCCAAGAAGAGTCTGAGTTTTAAGGTTGGAAAAGACCAACTTGAGAGCAGTTCCAGTCCCTCTTATCCAGCTCTTGTATTCTATTCAGGTCTTCAACTGATTGGACAAGACCCACCCACATTACGGAGAGCAATCTGCTTTACTCAGTCCACTTACTCAAATGTCATTGTCATCCAGAAACACTCACTCAGACACACCCAGAATAATTTTAATAATGGGCTCTCCATGGTCCATTCAAAAAGTTGACACAATTAATCATCAAACCACACAGAAATTGGGGTTTTACCTCTATTTTCATTTTTATTTAAACAAAGACATTCTTATTCTGACAATATATCATTAATTCACTTATTTTTGACAATTAATTTGACATGTGCTTACTGAATGCTATGGTTCAGATTTGTTTTGTTCCCTAAAATACTCATGTTGAAATTTGATCCCCAACACGGCAGGGTTGGCAGGTGGGCCTTTGGCAGGCAATTAGACCCTCCTGAACGGGTTAATGTCTGCTTCCAGAGAATGGGTGAGGTTCTCTCCAAATTGGATAGGGTCTCATGAGAGTGAGTTATATTTTCTTGTGGGACTGGATTAGCTTCCTCAAGAGCAGGTTGTTATAAAGTGAGCCTCTCTCGCACATGTGCTCCTTCCACATGTACCTACTTTCTCTTTCTGCTTTTCTGCTCTGAAGCCCTCACCAAAAGCTTAGCAGATGCCAGTGCCATGCTTTTTGAACCTCCAGATCTGTGAGCTGAATAAACCCCTTTTCTTTATAATTTTCCCAGCCTTAGGTATTTTGTTATAGAAAACAGAATAAGACATGAGTATCAATCATGTAGCAGACACTGTGCTAGAGATTGGGACTCTAATAATGACTAAGTTCCTCTAATACCAAGAGCCTCACAGTGCATTGAATTGTAATCAGTATGGTAAGTGCTGTGATGCACAGAGCAAACAATTGCTCTTGATGCAGGGAATAAACTAGACTTCTCAAACAGAATATGCCAGGACTTTAAGGATGATTAAGAATTCCCTTGGTTGGAAAGAATATCCTAGACAAAATGAATAGCATGAACCAGGGTGCAGTGGAATGAGAGGGTGTGACCTGAGCCAGGCGTGATGCCGTATTGGATGTTCTAAGCATGTGGTCTTTATAGTTCAGAATTGGTTCAGATGACAGAGTAATTGGAGAGAAAAACAGAAAAACGGAAGGACAAATCAAGGAATTGCATACATTCCAGACTAAGGAATAAAATATCCATTACAATTTTTACACTCAGTGTGCATGGCAGACACTCCTAATTATGGGAAAATTTACTACTGAGCCTAGAAATGTCCAACTAGAAATCTCCTGTCAGTGACTTGGGATTGATAGTGGAGCTGAAGACTATTTGCCTTTCTGTTGTAGATAATAAGGGAAGACTTTGGTTTTTAAGCTACATAAGGCTTAGAAGGATCTCAATGACCAGAAAAGTACTGGTGATAGAAAAGAGAAGAAATAGGAAGGCCAGCTATGAATAACCTTTAGTAGTTCTGTTGTTTAATTATTGAGCTACTATGATTAAAATTCATGAACATTAATGTATAATATTTCCTTTAGACTTCCTCACAGCATCAGTGAGGTAAGCACTATGAGTCTCCTTATCTTACAGAGAAGGAAGCTGGGCTTCATAGAGGTTAAGCATTTTGGCCCCTGTCAGGTTGGTGGTAAATGGTAAAACTGGGACTTGAGCCATGCAAATCTGGGAACCGCCTGGCCCGTGAGCGCCCTCATTTGCCCCCTTTATACCACCTCCTCCCTCTCACTGTCCTGGGCACACTGGACATTCATGCTTCTCATATGCCTTCCTTTCCCATAAAACCTTTGCAAGAAAGTGCATTTCTCTGCCACTTTCTGCCCTTTCTCCTCCCTTCACCTTCATCACTCTTTCTCATCTGAGGTGTCCACTTCCTCAGGGAAGCTTTCATGAAAGTTTTTGCAGGACTCGTTCCCCTTCCTTTAAATCTCTCACCTCTCTTGTTAATAACACGCTTATTTATTGCTATGGTTTGTGTCTTGAATGTCCCCCAGAGGTCCGTGTACTGAAGGCTTGGTCCCCAGCCCATAGGGATATTAGGAGCTAGGGGAACGTTTAGAAGGTGAGGCCTAGTTGGAGGCAGGTGGATCATTGGGGATGTGCCTTTGGATAGAATATTAGGACACTGATCCTTTCAATTTTCTCTTTTGTTTCTGTGAGGTAAGCAGCCTCTTCTACCATCTTACTTCTGCCATGATATACTGCCTCCCCAAAGGCCCAAAAGCAATAAACCAAACCAATATGGACTGAAGCCTCCAAAACTATGATCCCAAACAATCTTTTTCCTCCTTATAAGTTGTTCATGTCAGGTATTTTGTTACAATGATAGAAAACCAACTAATACACTTAGGTTATAATTTGACACCACTAGTGATGTGAGTTCCATGAAGGTAGGGACTGTGACTGCTCTCATTGACTGCTGTATCCTGAGAACTCAAAAAATCATTTAGGGGCACTATATATGTTCATTAAATCAACTACTCCAAAATAGCCTCATAGTATAGTTAGGCAATGTGCCTCTTACCCTGGTAAGAAGGTAAATGGGAGGACCAGCAAATGGTTACAGAGTCGTGGGTCCAGAAAAGGAGGGCAAAGACATTGGATAAGCCATATTGATTTTCTTCTGTTCCAGAAGAACAATAATCAGCTGGATGCTCTGGCAGCCCATTAAAAGGCACCATTACTCTTAGATGCTAAAAGATAAGTTTTCTGGGCTATTGTTCAAAGAATTTGATTATGCTGGATCTCCTTAGGAAACTATTAGACACATTAAATCACTGTAAATTCATTAAACAAAGTGAAAGGGGACAGAGAGACTGGGAAGTTCTTAAGCAAAAAGTACAAACCCAAATTTTCTACTTCAGGAATAAAAACAGATAACACAAGTCCAAAAGACCTGGGAGGGGCAGGCTAGAACCAGAAGAGGTGCTTCACAGAAATGCCAGCTTGCAGCCCCTGCCAGAATGTCAACATGCCCCTCCGGCATCTCCCTTTGCAAGTTTTCAACCTGAAAGGTAAAATCACAAGTGTTGTTGTGTGAATGTGCAAAATAGGCTCATATTTGAATGTCCAAAGCTAATCTTAAAAAATTTTAGAGCAGCATAGAAAGTATTCTGTTGCAGACATCTCTCTGCAGCAGAATGTCTACTTGGGAATAGGTTTTACGCATCAGAAAATCTGCATCAAGCATGGTGCTTAAAAAATTTAACATTTCTAAATTACAAAGTTATATACATTCATTGTAAACGTTTCACAGATACAATCATGTAAAAGCTAAAAGCAACTTCCTTTGTTTGTCTCTGCACCACTTCTAATCTTACTCCCTATGGCAGTCACCCTCCAGATAACCATTGTTAAAATTTTACTATGACCTTTGCATTTCAGGTCAATTGATCGTCAATAGGGGACCAAAACAGTTCAAGAGGGAAAGAATGATCTGTTCAATGAATGGAGCTTGGACAACTGAATGACCTGCAAAGTGATACAGTTGGACCCCTTTATGTTTCAGTATGTAAAAATAAACCCAAAATGGATTACAGACCTAAGTGGAAGAACAAAAATGATAAAAACAATTAGAAGGAAATAGAAGAGTGAATCTTTGTGACCTTAGGTTAGGCAAAGCCTTCTTCAATGTGATCCCAAAAGTACATGTAAGAAAAAAGTCTCCATTTACTGAATTGCCCAGAACAGACAAATCCATGGAGACAGAGAGCAGATTAGTCTTTGCCTAGGGCTGGGGAGAGGAGTTGAGGAGAAATGGGAAGTGACTACTGGTGGTTTCATTTTAGGATGATGAAAATGTTCTAAAATTGATTATAGTGATGATTTCACAACTCTGTGAACATAATAGAAAACATGAATCATACACATTAAATGTGTGAATTGAGTGGTACGTGAATTCCATCTCAGCAAGGCTGTTTGAAAGTAGTAAAGAGTTTGCTGTGTATATTGACACTTATTTTTATGCTATTCACATAGTGCATTTCTATGCATATGTTTAGTGCAAAGTGAGAGGAATGCATACTTTTTGTTCTCCAATTTGTTTTTATTCACTAATATGCTCAGATTAATTTTCACGTGAGTACATAGAGAGAGAGAGAGAGCTCTTCTTTTATACTCCTGGAAAGAAGGCTGTGGTGGCACACACCATAATCCCAGCTATTTGGGAGGTTGAGGCAGGAGGATCTCAAGTGAGAGGCCAGCCTGAACAATTTAATTAGCCCTGACTCAAAACAAATTTTAAAAAGGTTGGGGATGTAACTCAGTGGTAGGACACTTGTCTAGCATGTGCTAGTCCCTGAACTTGATCCCCAGTATCAGAAAAATAAAATTCTAGAAGAATGTACCATAATTCATTTAGCCTTTTCCCCTGTTGCTTGGGAATAGCCTTAAGGAGGTTTCAGTTGGGCCTCATGTTTTCTCAGTCAGCATCTTGTAGTTAGTATAAACTGTGTACAGGATCCTCAAACATCTCTAGTAATAGAACTTCACTGCTTTTCATATTTCATACAGAATATAAATTTAGTTGGATTTAAGACCAGACAACTTTTAGCATTGCAAAGTTTAGTTGCTGATTTTTTTAAAACACTTTTGAGAAATGTATTTTACCTTCCTGTGGTTTGAATGTGTCTCCCCCAAAATACCTGTTGAAAACTTGATTCCCCCATATCACAGTGTTGGGAGGCGGGGCTTTTGGGAGCTGATTCGGCCATAAAGGTTTTACTTTTGTGAATGAATTAATGCTGTTTCTATACGAGCAAGTTATAAAGGGATGAATTTGTTCTCCATTTGCCCCCCCCCGCCTTTCTCTCTCTCTCTCTCTCTCTCTCATACTGGACTTTTTAGACTCCAGAACTCTGAAAAATAAATTTCTTTTCTTAATATGTTCTACAGTCTCTGGTATACTGTTATAGAAGCATAAAACAGACTAAGATATAACAGTTTTGTTTTTTCTTTTTTTTGGTAATGGAGGTTGAACCCAGGGGCACTCCACCCCTGAGCCACATCCCCAACCCTATTTTGTATTTTATTTAGAGACAGGGTCTCACTGAGTTGCTTAGCACCTCACTAAGTTGCTGAGGCTAGCTTTGAACTCACAATCCTCCTGCCTCAGCCTCCCAAGTGCTGGGATTACAGGTGTGCGCCACCACACCTGGCAAGATATAACAGTTTTAATGTCTAGGCCTGTGGGAAGGAAAAATGAAGTTAGTCCATCATCTTATTATTATTACTACAAATTTTCTTGTACATATTTAGGATCTATAACATGATGCTTTGAGATACATATAGATAATAGAATGGTTACTATAACGAAGCAAATCGACCTATGTATCATCTCACATAGCTATCCATTTAATGTGGCAAGAGCAGCTAAAATCTACTCATTAGCAAATGTCCAGTACAACATAAAATTATTAACTGTGCTCATGTTGTATATTAGGTCTGTAGTCTTACCATACGTTTTCTCTTATGAGTTTGATTGCTACACCTGTGGCTATGTGCTCTTTGTTACCATTTCAATTTACATCTTGTATTTGGAACATTTTATTCCAGAGTCTAGTGATTAATTATCATTAGAAGACAAGATATTTATTTTAAAAATAATTCATGAAAGAAAGTATAACAGGTTAAATAAATGAATACTATGGCCAATATAGTAATGATTCACTTCTGGGATGCATGGGAATACTTAGGAAATTTTTATTTCAGGATATTCTTGGGGGAAGAGATAGAAGATAGCAGTCTTTTTCTCAACTTGCTAATTAATTTAGAAAGCAAAGGGAAGTTTTAAGTTCTCCAAAAGATATGCTGATAACTTGTAGTTGAAATTTAGGCCTGTTCTCTTGTTAAATTATGGGTTTGAAAGGGATTTGAAAATTATTTTGTCATTTGTCATCTGGGGAAATTGAAGTCCCGAGGGGTCCTCCCCTCCTTGGTTTAAGACCCCAAAGGTGATCAGTGAGGAGGCTGACTCTGGAGCCTCAATCTTATGACCCTCAGCTCTCTCCATGTCATCCCATAGCCTCATTTTGACCTTGAGTAGATCTCTACCAAATTTATGTAGACTATGTTTTTCTCCATTTTTCTTAATACATATTAATTGTACATATTAATGGGGTTCAGTGTGATACTTCCAAACATGCATGAAGCACACATTAATCATATCCAACCACTCGTCTACCCTCCCTCCTCCCCACCCTGCTGCACCTTTCCCAATTTCTTGTAATCTCTAGTCTACTTTCAGGTCTTTTTTTTTTTTTTTTTTTTTTTTTTTAGTTTCCACATATGAGAGAGAATATGAAGTACTTATCTTTCTGTGTCTGGCTTATCCTTATTTTAAGGATGTCACTTAACATGACATCCTCTGCTTCTATTCATTTTGCTACAAATGACAGGATTTAATTCTTATTTATGGTTGAATAATACTCCATCACACACACACACACACACACACACACACACACACACACATATGTATATTGTTCTTTTTTATCCACTTATCTGTTGATGGGCACTAGGCCAATTTCATGTCTTAACTATTATGAATAGTGCCACAATAAAAATGGATGTTCAAGTATTATTTTTTTGTATGCTGACTTCATTTCTTTTGAATATAAACCCAGGAATGGGAGAGCTGAACCATATGGTAGTTCTATTTTTAGTTTTGAGGAATTTTCACACTGTTCTCCATAACTGCTGTACTAATTTACTTTCACACACTCAGAGTATAGTTTCTTTTCTAACTTAGCAAATGATTAATGCCATTTGAGTTGTGTACCAAACTTCTGACTATAAGAATCTTTGTATTGTTGGATAAAGGGAACAAAATAAAAATAAAAATTAAAAAGCAGAATAAAAATGTTACAAAGTGTTACACAAAAACTTCTGGTACCACTGGATGTGGTGGCCCATGCCTGTAATCCCAGTGACTTGGGAGGCTGTGGCAGGAGGAACCCAAGTTCAAAGCTAGCCTCAGCAACTCAGCAAGGCCCTAAGGAACTTAGGGAGAACTTCTCTCAAAATGAAAAATGACTGGGGATGTTGCTCAGAGGTTAAGCAACCCTGGATTCAATATCCAGTACCCAGTACCAAAAAAAAAAAAAATTGTTCTGGTACCAGCTAGGGTGAAGTAAATTGGTTACAGCCTCTAACTGATTAGTTGGTTACAGCCTCTAACTGATTAGTTAGAGGCTGTAACCTCTAACCTCTAACTAATTTCTCTAACTGATTAAAACTCTAGGTCTTTGAAAAATAAAGTGGAAGAATTAGGGAGAGGAGTTAAGTTTGGAGTAATAACTTTCACAGGAATGAGCTTTCCCCTTCCCCATTTTCTTTCCTCATGGATTTGATCAACAAGTGAGTCCCCAGAGGAGCTGCTGTGGAGTGTGGGCTGCTAACTCAGAGACACCATTCTTTTCTACCAAGGGAACCAGGAAAAGGGGGCCTAGGATGCTGGGAGATTCAAATTTGTTTTTTTGTTTATGTTGCTGGGGACCAAACCCAGGACCTCAAGTATGCTAGACAAGCACTCTAGCACTGAGCCTCATCCCTAGTCCCACATTAGTTTTTTCTTTTTATCTTCTTTACTCTCACTGCTTTGCCTATAAGCAAGTCCTGGCTGTAGATCTTTATCTGTGATGGTTCCTCTGGGAAATCCCATCCTTTTGGTCAGAGGAATGGAAAAACGGTCTTGATGAGCTGAAATTTTGGGATAATTCTAGTGAGTGGACAGTTGGAAAAGGGTGACCCCTCAGTCTATGCACAAACCTGCACAAGTTCTGGACTCACTTCGGTATTGTGCACTTGTGGGAAAAATATGAAAGAGCATAGCCAAGTATTTGGGAACTGAGCCAAAGTCAAGAAACAACTGCCTGAGAACTCTGATAGCAAAATTCAGAACACCACCAAGTCCCTGAATCACCCTTGAGTGACAGTGGGGCAGGATAGAATAATAATAGCAAAAGAATTTCAAAACTAAGGTGACATGCAGACCACTGCTTACCAAAAGGGAGGCAAATGTAATCTGAATTCATCTGAGTTAATTGCCTGCTAAAACAACAGCAAAAATGAAAATTCTCCGGAGAATTGTAATAGGACCCAGGTCCTAAGGACACAAATTTTAATGTGTTCAGGATGCAATTGAAAATTATACAAAATACAAAGCAAGAAAATATGATCCACTCTCAAGGGAAAAGACAATAAAAAAATGAAAACCTGCATATGACCAAGGTATAGGAATTTTCAGGAAAAGTTTTTTTTTTAATTTTTATTTGTTCTTTTTCATTATACACGACAGTAGAATGTATTTTGACATATCATATATACAAGGAGTATAACTTCCCATTTTTGTGGTTGTACATGATGTGGAATTACACTGGTCATGTATTCATATATGAACATAGGAAAGTTATGTCCAATTTATTGTACTGTTTTCCCATTCCCATCCCTACTTCTTCCCCCTATTCCTCCCTATCCAATCTGGTGAACCTCCTCTTCCCCCCTACCCTACCTATTGTGAGTCAGACCCATGTATCATAGAGAACATTCAACCTTTGTTTTTTTGGGATTGGCTTATTTCACTTATAATGATAGCCTCCAGTACCATCAATTTACCAGCAAATGCCATGATTTCATTCCATTGTGCATATGTACCACATTTTCTTTATTCATTCATCTGCTGAAGGACACTAAGGTTGATTCCAAAGCTTAACTATTGTGAGTTGAGCTGCTATGAACACTGATGTGGTCACTTTACTATAGTAGTTGATTTTAAGTCCTTTGGGTATATACCAGGGAGTAGGATAACTGGGTCAAATGGTTTTCTGAGGAATCTCCTCCATATTGCTTTACAGAGTGGTTGCACCAATTTGCAGTCCCACCAGCAATGTATGAGTGTACCTTTTTCCCCACATCCTCACCAACATTTATTGTTATCTGTATTCTTGATAATTGCCATTCTGACTGGAGTGAGATGAAATCTCAGTGTAGTTTTAGTTTGCATTTCTCTAATTGCTAGTGATGAACATTTTTTCAAATATTTATTGACTGATCATATTTCTTCTTCTGTGAAGGGTCTCTTCAGTTCCTTTGCCCATTTATTGATTGGGTTATTTGGCTTTTTGGTGTTGTTTTTTTGAGTTCTTTATATATCCTAGAGATTAATGCTCAATCTGAGGTACAGGTGGTAAAGATTTTCTCCCATTCTGTAGGCTCTCTCTTCAGGTTCTTGATTGTTTCCTTTGCTGTGAAGAAGTTTTTTAGTCTGATACCATCCCATTTATTGATTCTTGATTTTATGTCTTGCACCTTAGGAGTCTTATTGAGGAATTCAGTTCCTAAACCAATATGATGGAGAGTTGGGTCTACTTTTTCTTCTTGTAGGCACAGGGTCTCTGGTGCCTTTGTTTAGTATGAAATAACTGTATTTATGTGGGGTTTCTGTCTGTACAGTCTATTCTGTACTATTGGTCTTCAAGATGGTTTTGGTATCAATACTATGCCATTTTTGTTTCTATTGCTCTGTGGTATGAGTTAAGGTCTGGTATTGTGATGCCTTCTGCTTCACTTTTCTTGCTGAGATTGCTTTGGCTATTCTGGGCCTCTTCTTTTTCCAAAAGAATTTCATGACCACTTCTTTTATTTCTTTGAAGAACATCATCCGAACCTTAACAGGAATTGTATTAAATCTGTATTGTGCTTTTGGTAGTGTGGTCATTTTGACAATGTTAATTCTGCCTATCCAAGAGTATGGGAGATCTTTCCATCTTTTAAGGTCTTCTTCAGTGTCTTTCTTTAATTTTCTGTAGTTTTCATTATAGAGCTCTTTCACCTTTTTTTTTGTTAGATTGATTCCCAAATATTTTATGCTATTTTTGTGGCTATTGTGAATGGGGTAGTTTTCCTAATTTCTCTTTCAGTTGATTCATTACTGATATATAGGAACACAATTGCTTTATGGGTGTTAATTTTATATTCTTTGCTGAATTCATTTATGAGTTCTAGAAGTTTTCTAGTGGAGTTTTTTTTGGTCTTCTAAATATAGAATAATGTTACCAAATAGGGATAGTTTGAGCTCTTCTTTTCCTATTTGTATCCCTTCAATTCCGTTCGTCTAATTACTCTGGCTAGAGTTTCCAAAATTACACTGAATAGAAGTGGTGAAAGAGGGCTTCCCTGTCTTATTCCAGATTTTAGAGGAGATGCTCTCATTTTTTTCTCCATTTAGAATGATGTGGTCTTGGGTTTAGCATATAGTTTCTACAAAGATTAGGTATGTTCCTGCTATCCCTAGTTTTTCTAGTGTTTTGAACAGGAAGAGATGCTGTATTTTGTCAGGTGCGTTTTCTGCATCTATTGAGATAATCATATGATTCTTGTGTTTAAATATATTTTTATGATGAATTACATTTTTTTATTTCCATATGTTGAACCAACCTTGCAAACCTGGGATGAACACCACTTGATCAATGGTGCACTATCTTTTTAACATTTTTGTATGCAATTTGCCAGTATTTTATTAAGAATTTTTGCATCTATGTTCATATCAGGGATATTGGTCTGAAATTTTCTTTCTTTGATGTGTCCTTGTCTGGTTTTGGTATCAGGGTGATACTGGCTTCATAGAATGAGTTCGGAAGGATTTCCTCCTTTTCTATTTCATGGAATAATTTGAAGAGGATTGGTGTTAGTTCTTGTTTGAAGATCTGTTAGAACTCATCTGAGAATATGTCTGGTCTTGAATTTTCTTTCCTGGAAGACTTTTGATGTGTCTTTAATTTTATTGCTTGAAACTGATGTTTAAATTGTGTATGTCTTCCTGATTCAACTTGGGTAGGTCATACATCTTAAGAAATTTGTTGCTGTCTTCAAGATTTTCTATTTTATTTGAGTATAAATTTTCAAAATAGTTTCTGCTTATCATCTGTATTTCAGTAGTGTCCATTGAGATATTTCCTTTTTCATCACAAATTTTAGTAATTTGAGTTTACTCTCTCTTTATTTTCATTAGCTTGGCTAAGGGTTTCTCAATTTAATTTATCTTTTTCAAAGAACAAATTTTTTGTCATTTTTTTCAGTTGTTTCATTTGTTTCAATTTCATTTATTTCAGCTCTGATTTTAATTATTTCCTGTCTTCTGTTTTTGGGGGTTGATTTGTTCTTTTCCTAGGGCTTTGAGATGTACCAGAGCAATTAGACAGACTAAAGAAATTAAAGGAATATGAATAGGAAAATAAGAACTTAAACTATGACTATTTGCAGATGATATGATTCTATATTTAGAGGAGCTGAAAAATTCCATCAGAAAACTTCTAGAACTCATACATGAATTCAGTAATGTAGCAGTATATAAAATTGACACTATAAATCTAATGCATTCTTATACATAAGTGATGAATCCTCTGAAAGAGAAATTAGGAAAACTACCCCATTCATAACAGCCTCAAAAACAACAACAACAACAACAACAACAACAACAAACAAACTTGGGAATCAATCCAACAGAAGTGGTGAAAGACCTCTACAATGAGAACTACAGAACACTAAAGAAAGAAATTAAAGAAAACCTTAGCAGATGGAAAGATCTCCCATGTTCTTGGATAGGCAGAATTAATATTGTCAAAATGGCCATATTACCAAAAGCACTATACAGATTCAATGCAATTCTAATTAAAATCCCAATGATGTATGTTATTTATTTGTTGACTTTCTATCCTTTTAATAAATGAGCTCAGTGTAATGAGCTTTCCTCTTAGCACTGCCTTCAAAGGGTCCCAGAGATTTTGAAATCTATATAATAAATCTTGTATTTGGTCTTTTCAGGTTATCCCATATTTCTTGGAAGTTTTGTTCATGGTATCTTAACATTTTTTCTCCATGGTCAACTTCATTTTACACGATTACATATTTTGTCTTCATTGCCTGAAACTCTCTCTTCCAAGTGGTCTACTCTGTTGGTGCTGCTTTCTATTGAATTTTTAATTTGGTTTATTGATTTGTTCATTTCAAAGATTTCTGTTTGATTCTTTTTTTCAGAATTTCTCTTTATTGAAATGACCTTTCACTTCCTGTATTTTCTCTCTATTACTCTTCACATCATCCTTTACCTCACAGATTAGTTTAACTATGTACATTCTAAACTCCTTATCTGACATTTCTTCCACTGTGGTGGCAGTGGATTCTGTTATTGAAGTATCTTGGTTTGTTTGGGATGATTTTTCCATGCTTGTGTGTCTATCTTTCTATATATATGGATGTGAGGCAGTAGAGTTTCTACCCTGTAGACTTATAGTGTAACTGAAGGTTTCCTGTACCTTACTTGCTAAGAAGCTGCCTGTCTGCTTTCTTGGTTTCATGTCACAGAGCATCCAGGAAAGAGACTTGCTCTATTCCACCATCTTGAAACCTCCAGGTAAAGGTTTTTAAGCCAGATGTTACAACTGTTTCATGTGGTAAAGCTGAACACAGTTGAAATTATTGAAAAAAATAGTTATCACCTAAGACATAGAAACTCTAAAAAAGAATCAAATGGCAAGTTTATAAGTAAAAAATATAAATATAACATGTAAAATTTAAAGAAATTCACTAGATGCATTAAACAGTAAAATGGATATGACAGAGGTCAGTAAATTTGAAGACACATCAATATAAATTAACCAATAAGAATAATGAGAGAAAAATAGAAAACTCTAATAATATCTGTAGAGACTTTCAGGCTACTATCAAAAGGTTCATGATTCATGTCATTGGAGTCCCAGAAAGAGGAGAAATAGATTGGTTTAGACCAACATTTACAGAAATAATGGTCAGAGTCTTCCCATATTTGGTAAAAGGCATATATTTATGTATTCACAAAGCTCAGTGAACCAAAGAAGATAAACCAAATAAAAACTATACTCAAAAATAATAAAATCTGAAAATCAAAGGTAGATTATGAATACATCTTGAAAGTAGTTGGAGAAAAATGATGTATTATGTTTGGTGAGGATGTGGGGAAAAAGGTACACTCATACATTGCTGGTGAGGTTGCAAATTAGTGCAACCACTCTGGAAAGCAGTGTGGAGATTCCTTAGAAAACTTGGAATGGATCCACCATTTGACCCAGCTATCCCACTCCTTGGCCTATGCCCAAAGGACTTAAAATCAGATTACTACAGTGATGCAGCCCCATCAATGTTCATAGCTGCTCAATTCACAATAGCTAGATTGTGGAGCCAACCTAGATGCCCTTCAATAGATGAATGGATAGGGAAAATAACTATTGAAGTGACTACAGGTATCTTATGAGAAACCCTGGGTCAAGACAATAGTGGAACCGGTTTTAAATGTTTAAAAAAAAGAATTGCTGTTCCAAAATTTTATTAAAATAGCCATTAGGAATATGTTTTAAATAAAGACAGCCTCAGATTAAAGAAAACCAAAAGAATTTGTTTCTGCACATTCAAAGAAGCACTAAAGTAATTTATTTAGGCTAAATAAATATGATACCAAAAGAAATTTTAAAACTTTGGGAATGAAAGGATAGCAAAAGAAATAGTAAATATTTAGTAAATACAAAATACTTTTTTTTCTCTTAAGTTCTTCACAGTATGACTATGCAAAAGATAGAAAGCATAACATTGTCTGGTGAGTTTTTTGATGTATTATATTTAATTCCATAACATAAGGGAAGAAGATATGGAAACCTATATGGTTGAAAGTCTCTCAAACTTTATTTACATTGTGATATATCAAACTGCAGTAGAAAGGTGAAAGTTAAGATGTATATATTCAATAGCTTGATAAAAACACTAAAAATAAAAATAATGCAAAAACATATATGTAAAAGCCAATATGTACAATAATGTATATTAAAACATTCAAATAATCCCCCCAAAGATAGGAAATGTAGAACATAGAAACAATGAAGAGAAAGGGGAGAATAAAAAATGATAATAAAATCATAGATCTCAATCATGCCTATCATATAAAATGTAAGTCACTTAAATACATCAGTTAAAGATAGATTTTCATAATGAATATAAGATCCAAAGAACAGACATTCAGACTTTACATATATGGCAATTTCTAAAAAAAAAACTGTTAAGACAAGAGAACATGTAAGAACCACACTCAGTAAGTGGAGGCAATGGCTATGGACTGAAGCATAATATGGTTGAAATTTCGAGGCAGGTGTATGCCTGTCTGTGCTTCTGTATCCGGGATCTACTGATCTCTGTTCAGATTCATAACTTAAAGGAAGGGATCTTTTAAATTTTTTGGTTCTTTTTATGTCCATGACAGTAGAATTCATTTTGATATAATTATATAAGCATGGAATATAATCTTATTTTAATTAGGACCCCAGTCTTGTGGATGTACACAATGGTGGGATTCACTATGTGTATGAGAACATAGAAAAATTATTTCAGATTCATTCCACTATACTTCCAATTCCTGTCCTCTCTCCCTACCCTCTATTCCCCTTTGTCTAATTTACTGAACTTCTATTGTTTCCCTATCCCCACTTATTGTGGTTTAGCTTCTACATATCAGTGAAAACACTTGACCTTTGGTTTTTTGGGATTGGCTTATTTCACTTAGTATGATAGTCTCCAGATCCATCCATTTACTGGCAACGGCCATACTTTCAATCTTCTTTATGGCTGAATAATACTTCATTGTGTATATGTGCCACATTCTCTTTATCCATTCGTCTGTTGAAGGGCACCTAGGTTTGTAATATAGCTTGGCTATTGTTGATTGTGTTGCTATAAACATTAATGTGGCTGTGTCACTATAATAAGTTGATCTTAAATCCTTTGAATATGTACAAAGGAGTAAGGTCGCTGGCTGAAATGGTGGTTGTATTCCTAGTTTTTGGAGAAATCTCCTTACTGTTTCTCTCAGGGATCTTGAACCAAGGGAGAAGAAGTGGTGGTGGGAGGGAACAGAGGAGCAGTTTTGCATTGCTACAGATCAAATGAAGCAAGGCCCATTGTTACATACAACTATGAAGTTGATTTCATGTACTTTCAAAAATTCTGTGTTTATGAAATGCTCCTAAGTATTCTGCTATGTAATGCTTTTGGTGGTGAATTCCATACTCATATTTTTTGGTTTGAATCTTGCTAACTAGCTAATTCTGAGTATGTGTCCACAATATCACTATGAGCTTCCAACCTAGTTTCCTGGAACCAAATCATAGCTGGATTGCACTGTTGGATATAGTCTACCTCTTTTTCCATTTGGAAATTGATTGCTAAAACCTCAAAACTAATTCTTAGCCACCCACATGTAGACACATGTTAATGGAATGCTTCACTCCTGCAGGTTATTGGAATAGAAAAGGGGGGTTAAATGTAATGCTTCATTTGTAGAATATTTCAGTAATGGGGTTTATTAGTTGAGCCAGTATGGAGCAATACCAATTTTCTCTAAAGGGTTCCATTATGGTTTACTGGGTAAAAAACAAAAACAAAAACAAAACACTTTTCAAAGCAATTTCTGTATTTGCACATAGGCTGGAGATGAAATTGTTTTGGAAATCCACTACCTAGACAGTGGACAAAATATAACTCCAATTCATTCTAGATATAAAATTTACAAAGATCCTGGCAGGGAATTTGATGAAAGGTCATCTTTCAAAAAAAAGAGGGAAAATAACAGAAGACACTTCAGAGAGATAAGTAAGTGTTCATTCTCAGTGTGGGTGTCCAGGATGTGAAGATTGGAACTTTGGACAAGGGGGTCATCACATAGACCTACCAGTTCAGACTCTGTCAGTGGGATATGCTTTTGTGGTTGTTTCTGATATTGGTGGCTTTGTTTATCCCTCTGATTCTCTGCTTGTGGTTTTTCTAAAGCACAAAATTTCTGTGTTGATCCTGTTGCTAACGGGCTGCAGTGACTGGAGCAATGGACTCATGGCTGAGAGTGGACAGTCAGGAGTTTGTAAGTCAGGAACTGTTTTACACAATTTGAATTCAGGAAAAAAAACTATCATATGACTATTTAATGGCTTCCTAGTGGTCCATATCACATATTCTACACCCTCGCTTTTCATGTAGCCTTGTCATCCCTAAAGTGAAGGTCATTAAATTGCAGGCCAAGCATTTCTTCAGCATCTACCACATACTGGGCATTCTGTTAGATTTTTGTAACTGTGAAATCATTGTTAACATTTCACATTCATTGTGGCAGCCACGACTAGAAAGGATGCTTATCCCCCATATCACTTCAAATTTTTTTCTAAACAAAAAGGCCGATGGATTCAGTCCTGGAGCCATGGTTTGCTGGTTGAGATGAAATCTCTGGATGATGGTTTCCATTTCTTGTTTGCTGTATGACACTTGGCTGTCCTCCAACCTGTGGGAATCATGGCAAACTGTTCATTACATACACTTAATGGACCAGGAAATGAACACAATGGAAAATATCTATTGCTGCCCAATCTCTGAGAGCACTTCATTTTTAACTAAGCACAGAGAGGAACTATCTTATTATTTTATAGCATTTTTATTACTCAAACAATGTATGTTTACTGTAGAAAAATTAGAAAAGTACAGATAAGCAAAATGAAGAAATTAAAAGTCAACTTCAATACCTAAAGATAAGTGCTATTAGCATTTTGGTGGATGTCCCTTCAGATGGTTTCTATGCATATATTAATTGTTTAGATTGGATCACAGCGTTCATATTTTTTAACAGTGTTTTTAGACTTAATATATGATTAAAATCTTTCTCTGTCAATACATATGATTTTATAACATTTAAAAATGGCTACATAGTTGTGGTAATTTATGTATCCTTGCTCATTTAATTGGATTCACTCTTGGTAGACATTGCAGTATTTCCAGTTGTGGATATTATATGTTGTACTGCAGTAACATTATTAAAATTAATTTTTATATACATTAATGATTATTTTGCAAGTACAAATTGTATGAAGTTTAATTGCATTGTTAAAGAATCTGCATAGTTTACATATTTTGATATGTATTATCAAATTATCTTAGGAAAGTTATTCCAATCTATACTCATAAGAATATAACATAAGTAAAAAATGAGTATTTCAGAGTTTGAACTTTTTTGGTCACTGTTGAGTTTTAGCAATAATTTTATGAGTATTTGACCATTTTACTTGCCTTTCTTTTTTTTGGGGGGTGGGGGAGAGGCTGAGAGGTGTGGACCAGGGATTGAACTCAGAGACATTTGACCCCTGAGCCATATCCCCAACCCTATTTTGTATTTTATTTAGAGACAGGGTCTCACTGAGTTGCTTAGCACCTCACTTTTGCTAAGGCTGGCTTTGAACTTGCAATCCTCCTGCCTCAGCCTCCTAAACCACTGGGATTACAGGTGTGTGCCACCACTCCCGGCTTTACTTGCTTTTTAATAAATTGGTTGTTTCATGTTCTTTGTCCACTTTTCTACGATTATGTTTCTCTTTTTTTATTGACATAGTCACCATATTTAGAGAGATCAATATTGAGGTAGCTTTCTATGTATTGTTTTTAGTGGCTGAGCTCAATTAAAAAGGAAATCACCAGGCACTGTGGCACATGCCTGTAATTCCAGTGGCTCAAGAGGCTGAGGCAAGATGATCACAGAGTTCAAACTCAGCCTCAGCAATTTAGCAAAAACCTGTCTCAAAATACAATATGGGGATATGGTTTGGTGTTTAAACGCCCTGGATCCAATCCCTGGTCCAAAAGAAAAAAAAGAAAGAAAAGAAAAGAAAGAAGAAATAGGAAACCACATGAGCCAGTCATACTGGAGTCAGCTCATAAAAACTAAAGATGCTTATATTAAAGCTTGAATTTTAACAACTGCCTTTCATCAAATAAAGTTTTCAAAGTTTGAAATTTTTTGTGAAAGAATCTGGAATTTGACATATTTGGTATGTGTTATTAAATTATCTCCTAGGGTATATAATTCTCCATCTCAGAAAATATCTGCCTGCCCATCTTTTGTCAGCTGCCATATTGTACTAAAGTGAGTAAGAAATATACATCTTTCTTTTTCCTCTTCCATACAGAACTCTTTCTGCAAACTGAACGCAGGTTTAGTAACAGACACTATCAGAGCTTCTCGCATGAAGACCCCTTTCTCCTTTTCTATACACAGTAGTTCCCAGTGTGTTTCCAGTCCTAAGAGCCAACTTGTTATCTCTGGGTCAGGGCTGCCCTCAGCATTCCATGACCCACTTTCCTGGGGATGGGACAGTCCTTACACTGTGACTGAGGTTGCACAGTCCCTTTGTGCTCTGAGATTGACAGCTCTGGGGTGTGACATACCTTGTCTTTGGAATTCCCTGGGGACTGAGCCAAAGCCATTCTCCTCAGGACTTTGACATTACACTCCATCTTGGCTTCCTTCCCTTACATCTCCCTCTCCCCTGGCAGCCTTTACTAATAAGGCACTTTTATTTAAATCCTCAAGTTGGACCTTTTGCTGGGGAGCAGACCCTAAAGCACTTACATCAACAGATAGAATTTTAAGTTCCATGTCTAGAAGTTTGCTCTGTAAATTCAGATGATCAATAATACCAACGGTAATTAACATTTTGAGATTGTACTGTGAACCTGACATTCTGATAAACACCTTCTCATGCAACATCTCAGTTAACACACATAGACTTTTTTCAGACAAGGAAACTAAATTTAATTTGCTTATGTTCACATAGACTCTTAGTAATCAAAGTAAGTTTCAAACCCAGGGTTGCAAATTCCAGAGCCCAAGTTACATAACTGTGATATATTCAGAGAGGGTGAAGGATTTCTGGAGCTAGTTCAGAAACCACACAGAAGTACAGGCTTCTCAGGGCCCTGGACAGTCGTGGACAGTCGTGGCGCATGTACGGTGGTGTATGTCTCAGTATTATATTTGATTATTCTCACATCTGCAGCAGTTACTTTAAAAAGACTACTCTTCATTTTAGCTCAAAATAGTTTTGTAGGATAAAGAAAATATGACAAAACTTCCACTTGGACAGAAAGTCAGGGTAGAGACATGGTATATAAAAACAGGTCCTCAGGTTATTTTTTGTTTTGTTTCAGTTTTATGGCCAAAGTCTTCCCATAAAGCAGGATCCTAAACATTAACTTTAGAGACATACCTTCATCTTCATTTTGACATTAACCCACAGACCCCAATTCAGAACAGGAAACAAAGAAAACGCTGATAATTTTGCATTCATGTTCCAATTATTTTCTTGTTAGCCAACTCAGGCTTCTTATTTGGCAACCTTTACTTGCAGAGTGCCAGACTTGGGGAATAAAGACAAGATGCAACAGTTGAAATTTGAATTTCAGATAAGTGATGAAGAGTTTTTGTTTTTGAATACAAGAATGTGCTGAAAGACCCTCAGTCACCCTGTCCAAGGAAGATCACGTGAAGACACTGCTGGCTGCAAACGCAAGAGGTGTTTATTGGTACACAGGCGCCTGCGGGTGCCCAGCAAAACCTCAGCCAGAGCTTTGGTGAACTGGCACACCGGGCTTTGGGGTACAGGGTTTTTATAGGGTAAAAGGGCAGGTTTCGCGCGCGCAGTAAGCAACAGGTTTCTCATTGGCTATTTTTGAATCCAGCACATAGGTCACCTAAAGGGTGGGGTTGTTTTTTGCTGCTTGTTCAGGCATGCCCTAGACTTGTTCAGGCATGCCTTGGGACCCAATGATCTGTGCTTTCCTAACCGCCCTGTTCTTTCTCAACCTGTCTATCAGTTTAACGACCTCCGGGCAGTTCCCGAAACCAGTTCCTGAAACCTTCCTAGGGGGGTTGGGTGAAGTGACCTATGTCATGGGTTTAAGACATAGAGCTGGGGTCTTTCAGTGCCATGCCATATCTATTTAATATTTGGGATATACTCATATCCAAATTGTAAGCACAAAAGGACAGGAAGCAGACCTCAACAGATTCAGAGAAGCCTTTATTCATTTGTGGGCACCGTTGGGACACATTTTCCAGATGTGAAAAATGGCCCTCAGTTACAGAGGGGATTTTGGTTTTATGGGATACAATGAGGATGATGTAATCATGGGAGACCATGCACATGCAGTTTTGACTGTAGTTTTGACCTTCAGAGGCTAGTTGTACAGGTTAAAACCAGACTCTGAGGGATGAGTATTCAAATCATGCCCATTGTTATGTAGGACTAATTTGCCATGGGGGAAGTTCAAGGTTTAGGGCCCAGCATTCCATATCCTCCCCTTTCCCTTTGTTATCAGGTAAGAAAGCACCAGGAGAGGTTTAATGTTTGACCAATTTCCTTTCCCTCCTCTGGAGCCACACTGTCCTCCATTTTTCTTGGGGAGCTGTCTTATAGAAATATTCTTTTCCATAACCCTTCACAAATTATTTGTTGTTTATCTGAAATTCAAATTTAACTGGGTATATAAAAATAAATTTATATAAAATCTTCCTCAGAAATAAATTTTAAACACAAAATTAAAAAGAGTAACAGCTTTATGTTTTATATCTATTATATATTTATAAGCAAAAAATCATAGATTTTGATAAAATTCCTTTTATAAATAGATATAGTCAAACACCTAAAAAACCAAAATTGATCTGGGCATCCCATATTTTATCTGGCAACACAACTTACTGGGATCCCCACCCACAGCCCGCAAAGGGATGCTCTGTGTGATGCAGCCTAGGGTCCTCACTGCTATGCTCAGATGCTAAAAGTATCCCTTACAAAACAGGTGGCTTGTCCATCACAGGGAGCCTCCTCCTGGGTCCTGTAGCTTCCCAGTTTGCCTCTACCAACTAGTCTCCACTCAGCTGCTTCGATGATTGTTTTAGAACATAATCAAATCATGCCATTCCCTTCCTTCAAATCCTTTAGTGTATTTCTATCAAAATCTAAAGAATCATCCTTCTAGCAGGTTAAGTGGGTCTTTTCAAAGGCAGACCCTGAGATGAGGATTTGTATATATCTGATCTTTTTTGGAAGTTCTTTAAAGAGAAATAAGTGAGAGGGGGAGAAGGAAGAAACCAAGCAAGGAGGAAATTCCAGGTTAAATCTCAACCCAAGTCTATGCAAATGGTCCCTGACTTCTAAGACTCAACTCAGTGTTTTGATTTTACATTGGTTTTACCAGGACACAACCTCATCAGAAGTGGAGGAGCATCTCTATTCCAATTTAATGCATAAAGAAATTGAGGTGAAGAAAGATAAAGAGACTTGCCAGACCTCACAAGATGTGGGATCGGGATTAGAATCCAGGTGTGTTGCACTCCAGAACCTGAGCACTCACCCAGTGTACTCATCTCCCATGTCTCCATGCTGGCGCTACTTCCATGGGCAGCTCAGGCCTTACTCTTCTTGGAAACTCACTCCATTCAGTCCAGTTCAATGTTCCTTCCATCCTGTTGGTCAGAAACACAGAACTGAACACTGAATTATTATCTGACTGCTCTGTCAAGCAATGATTTTATTTGGAAAATACTCACATACAAGGAAATAGGGAAGACACCCAGGTAGGCTGAGAGGAGTCATCAGATAATGTTTGTGATGTAAACTGGATGCTGGTTGAGGTGGGGGGTGACACGGAGAAGTTTGCTTAAAGTGTCTTAGACAGCTGCAAGCAAAGCAAAGCTCAGAAAACCCAGTGGGGAGTTCTTGAATCAAAGGTAACTATCAGAAACAACTGCTTAAGGCAAGCCTGGTCTCAGCAGAAAACCAAGATGACTTTCAAACTGTAGCATCTGTTGGTCAATATTGCTCCGAAAAGTAAGAGGAGAGTAAAATGCATTCTCATGCCACCACTGCTTTCATCCCTCACCAATAATGGCTCCCCACCTTGATCTTTTGTTACAAAATCACTTTTCTTTAGATATCTATTTTTTAGCAGTTGGAGGAGATACATGTTTATGAAGAGAGGTACTTTGAAAGAAAAACCGGCTTGCAGTTTATTCAGGAAAACTTTAAGTCGAGTACATACAGACTGCCCAGAGTCTTTTATCTCCAGAGGTCTTAGGAAAACTCTGGAGAGATAGAAACTTCTGATGTTTCTTACTCTGCAAATAGACTGGGCTCTCTTATCCCTTATGCCTGACACCTGAACTTTTATTGTTGGATAGCAACCCAGTGCTCAGGAGCTAGCTGGGCCATATCTGAGGACTTGATTCTCCAGAGAGGAGCCTGCTTGTGATCTGTTGGATTCAGGTCCTGTTACATTGCACTGTGAGTGCTAGACAGGATCCTGTGGTCTCCAGAGTGTTCTCATGGTGGTACACGTGATGGGCTCTCACTCCTCTCGCACAGTGTCTTGCCAGAGTGCTAAACCTTTGCTAATTTGTTTCACCATGCAGATGTCTTTCAACCAGACCTGGGTTGAGAAAGTTAGCACTCCCCAAAATTGGCAAACTCCTTATGTCCTTGGAGCCACCCTTGGGTGAAGCTGATCTTGTCATAAGATTAAGTGCTGGCCAAAAGAAAATGAGTAGAAGTGATATGTGCTACCCTCGACCCAGCCCTTGTTTCCACCTCTCTCTTCTCCACTGGCTAGTGCATTGGAGAAGATGTCTAGGACTCAGAGGAGAGCAGAAAGCCTGGATCCTCAAATAGGCAGCCCTCCCTAACTGGCCTCTTGACTGTTGAAACAAGAGAAATAAATTGTACTGTGTAAAGCAACAAAGAATTCAGAGTTATCTGTCACAGCAGCTAATGTTGTTCACCTTTAATAATGCAGACCCAAATACCATTTTCCCTCAAGAGTCACAACCTGTTCAAGTCAGACAACTCTCTATTGGCTGTGTATGAACCAACCTAAATGGAAAAACTCTATAATTTATAGAAAGCAATCACACAGATTCCAAAAAATATTTATGTGCACAAAGGTTCTAAATGAAGCTTCTTTAAATATTCTATTCCCCAGGAATTCCAAACTCGATCACCGCTATTTGAAATGATAACTATTTGCTGAAGCGAATTATCTCTGTATCTGAAAGAGATGATACATTTCTCTTGGGTATGCCTTGTATTTTTAAGACCAACACTTCCTAAATAAATGCAGCTCATGACTTGGCCAAGACACATGTATTTCATTGTTTTGTGGAGATGGATTGACTGGGAAAGAGTGCTGGGCTGTCGGGGAAGGAGGCTTGATTTGCAGTCTTAGTTTTGTTACTAACAAGCACTGTGCTCAGAGCAATCCTCCTTCATTCTCTGGGCCTCATTATCCTCATCAGTTGAATGAAATTGCTAGACACTTTCCAAGGGCTCTTCTAGTCCTGGACTGCTATGGAAACACACAACACAGCCCCTGGTATCTGACATGGCCCTCCAGGCTAACCTGCTTCAATGCCGCCTCTCCAGAGGAGTGAATTTGAGGTTTAACATTCTGCTAAGCCTGGACTAAATTTGAAACCCCTGCAATGTTTGGGATTGGTTCTATCTGCAAGGGGGTATGGGGACAAAGCTGAAATTTTGTTTTATTGGAATGTAATAATTGTGTATACTCATGGGGTTAATTTTTTAAAAAGTCAAGTTAAGATGATTTTGCCTGGGGGGTAGTAGGACAAATGTTAAGAAAGCCAAACTCCATGGTATCCATAGTTTAATTAATAAGGTATTTAGATTTTCAAATCAATAAAAGCAAAGTAGAGTCAATTCAGAGGTGGTGAACAGATGTCAGATTTAATGAAATGGTTTGTGTAATTAGATTGTTGATAAAACCCATATGCTTTTTGTTATGTTTCAGTGGTGGTGCTAGAGATCAAACCCAGTGCCTTGGGCACGTGAGGCACGTGCTGGGCAGGTGAGGCAAGTGCTCTACACCTGAGCTATTGCTATGGTCGCTGCCATAGATAAAACCTGTATGAAAACAGCTGAAGGAAATCGAGAGAAGGAAAGAAATGCAGAGTGGTGAGGAATATATGGATTTCCCCCTAGAGGGCTTGGCTTCTTCTGTGACCTCATCCATGGGTATCATCCTTGCACCCCATAATTGCACAGTAGCTGATAGTGTGATAGATAGCCAGCTCTGGGGGTTAAGAGAACATGGGTGCTGGGACAGAAGGAAGAAATGAATATTAGTGCTCCTACCCCATACAGCCTCAGATTGCCAAATTGCTGGTCATGTGAGCAGTTCACATCCATTTCAATAAATCTCTCTCAACAGATCAGCTGAAGAAAAGACACCAGGACTTATATGGTGCAGCCTATAGGCCAGCTTGCCTCCTGGACACCATTAATACTTTCCTCAAAGTATCCCAATATCATTCAATATCATCAACAGTTGATGAGACATTCATTTTTTCTTCATTTTAGCAAAATACCTTGTGTATTTAATATCCCAAACAGTTTTTGTTTTAAATTGAGGTATAATTTAAATATATTAACAAATTATTCTCTCTTGGTATATAGTTGTTGACTTTTCAAAAATGCAGAGGATCATTTTAAACACAGTCCTCCTCTATATAACAAAATCATTCCCAAGAGAACTCACATATAATTGGAAATAATCATTATTTTTCTGATGTGTTAGTTTTCAGATAATTTTATATATATTTCAATTTTTAAAATACTACCCAAATTCAGTCAAGTATTGAGTCTGAACTAAAATTTGTACTAACTAAACAAAAACATTGCACCCCTCAGTTTTCACTTTTTTGCTAGTTTAAATTTTTAGATATAAAAACTCTAAGTTGCTATATTTCTTCCATGCTGCTGTGAAATGGCAAAATGGAAGAAATTTTCAATCATTATGCCAACATTGTCAATTCAAATCTGTTTAAATGCAGGAGCATGTGAAGGGTTATGGAAAATAATATTCCTATAAGATAACTCCCCAAGAAAATGGACAGTGTGGCTCGAGAAGTGGAAATGGAAATTGGCAGAACATTACACCTCTCCTGGTGCATTCCTGAAACAATGAACCCTAAAGGAAAAGGGCGTATATGGAAAGCTAGGCTCTAAACTTCGACCTTCCCCATGTCAACCTTGTTCTGAATGACATTGGGCAAGAGTTGAATATTCAACCTTTCGGGTCTGGTTTTAACCTGTACAGCTAGCTGCTGGTGGTCAAAACTGCACATACGCAATGATTATATCATCCTCTTCATACCCTATAAATCAGAATTCCCCTGTAACTGGGGGTCATTTTTCCATCTGGAAAGTGGACCCAAATGACACCCGAATCTGTGAAGGAATAAAGGCTTCTCTGAATCCATCAAGGTCTGCCCCCCGCCACCTTTTGCCCTTACAGTATGAAGTACCACAGGGTTGGACACACAACCCAGACCCCAAGCAAGCCCCAGGCAGTGACTCCAAACCATCATGAATTTGTAATTATGAATTTGAATGTATTGTTCTTGAAATGAATAATTAGAGCTGAATTGACAAATGTTAGAGGCTAACTCTTATCACTAGAATTCCCTAAGTTATTGCATTTTCAATACAATGTTTATTACAGGATAAGTAATAAAAATGTGTTTCTTTGAAGTATGGGCACATATTATTAAAACCTAACAGTAAGTACAGTAATTGTTTAAAACCTGGACTGACAACAGAATGTTTTTGGAATGGAGTGTTTTATCATTGATATTCAGAATTGCTGACACATGACGAAAATAAAGCAGACTGAATTTCAATCAATGTTATTGTTGCTTCTAAATTCACTGAAGTCAATGCACCTGTTATTGCTTGCACCTACAGCAGACTGCCTCTACCACCCCGCACTTGGCCCTGGCATTAGCATTCTGGTCTACACCATAAGTAGGGTATCTGTCAATTGATTGGAAGTTATTTTTTGTTTGTTTGTTTTGTTAGGACTGGTGAACCAAAAAGATAAACACAGTTGAAAATCCTAAACAGAGGGAGAAGTTAATGTGAGTTTGAGAGGTCAGGAAGAATTTTCTGGAGGAAGAGAAATTTATCCTGGCCTTGAGTAAAGTATGCTTAGACCACTAGATTTCTAAAGCCTCAATTACCCGTTTGGTGCAATTTGGGTCATATTTGCATGCAAAGGTACTATTATCTACCTAGGTTTTTCTTTAAACCAACTTATTTTCTCTATTAATGTGCATTCCTGAATAAACTCTTGTATCACCATTTTATAATTAGATAAACCACAATAAGTACAAATAAAACAAAACATTATTGAATTTAAAATTTAAATCCAAAATAAATAAGCAGTTAAGTGAGAATGCTTAATGTAATCAATTTGCAGAAGTGCATACCTAAAAATAAATTTATAAGAGAGAACAATGGAATCACTCAAGAGTAAAGTTTACAATTAGCTCAAAGTCCCCTCATTTCAGGTAAAGATGAGTCCATTGTAATGGTTATTTGAACTGTCAACTTGATTGGATCAAGAGATGCCCATGATTAAGAGACTTGTGGGTATGTCAATGAAGGCATGTCTAGGAAAGAATGGAATGTGGAATAGTGAACTGAAGTGGAGACCTCCCATAGCATGGGCAGCGGGCAGCATCACCCAGTAGGATGGTGGCTTGGATGGAATAAAAGTTGGAAGAACAAGGAAGCACATGCAGATGCAAGCTCAACTCTTCTTGAACAGGTCCTGGATTGCCGCTTCCATCATCTTGGGATATCAGACTCTCACTTCTTCACTCTTCCAAAGCAGACTCTGCCAGTGATTCTCCAGGTAGTTTCCAGAAGCCGTGGTCGTAGACTAGGGTAACACTGTTGATACTTCTTGTTCTGGGGCTTCCACCTCTTGGACTGCGCAGTTACTTGTTCTTTCAGCTCTCTAGCCTGCAGACAGCCATTGTGGACTATCCAGCTTCTGGTCATGTAAACCAATCTAGTAAATCCCCTTTTTATAATCATACTTTCTGTTGATTCTGTCCCTCTAGAGAACCCTGACTAATACACCCACCATCATTAAAATAGTTTGTGTGTATTTATGATTCAACAAGTTCCAATTCAACTGAATACAGAATGAAAAATGAAACAAACAAACAACACTACATTTACATTATTTGAAAGAATTGAACCCTGAGAATCAACTTCTAACTAAACTGGCAAAGCAAGTTTTTTCCAATAAATATTTGTTTAAAAAAGTCAACTGAAGCAAACTCCAGATTTTTTTCTACGTTATTATTTACTAATATCCTCAAATTCAGAGAACTATTTTTGGTGTTTTTTATCTTTTAATCCCCTTACCCCACTGAAAAATAATTTTGAAGAACTTCTGTCAAGTTTTCAAGTGCTTTTCTGTGATATTAAAACATTTTAACAAATCCTCAGTAAAGTTGATAACCAGGTTGTCTGCATGAGTAAGAAGCCCCAACCTTCATCGTGTGAGGCATAAACCCTACGGCTCTGGTTTGCAGTCATTGTGATCACTTTTCTGTATATTTGAAATATTAATATAAACCTCTTTTGTAAGAATACCTCTAGGTTGATTAGATGAACAAAAACATGCCAATTTGCAAAGCCATTTCCCATGACACATAACGACCTGAGAGATGGATGATTTCACTAGGAAAGTGCTGATGCTCTTCTCACAACCCCAAAAGGTGTTCAGGACCTTTCCATCTAAAAACTCAGGAGCATCAGAACAAAAAACAGTTGTTTCAGCGTTCACCTACCTTCCCTCAATCCTGCCAGAGCACAGTGGTCAGTAGATTTAACTTCCAGTGCAACCCAGAGGGGACCGTTCACCACTGTGCTCACACTCACCTCAACACTGAAAAAAATCTTACTTTGAACCACTGCTGTCAAATGAGAAAAACCACGAGCAAAAGCATAACTCTAATATGTTCAGATTTCACTTACTAAATGAGTGGCAGCTTCTGTAAGTGACGTTTCCACACATTTCTGAAAAGAAAGAACAGTGGACATGAATCCTCTACAGCAGCGCCTCCCAGTCACTGGGTGCCCACACTACAAATGGATTACATGTTCCTAAGACATTGACCCCTCAGAGGGGATAGGACATAACTTGGTTGGAAATAGGACTTGCTGGAAAATGGTAGGAAATAAGAATGCCCCTGTTTCAAAATAAAATACAAAATAGGGCTGGGGATGTGGCTCAGTGGTTGAGTGCCCCTTAGTTCAATCCCCAGTACCCACCCCCCAAAAAAGTGGTGGATGGAAAAGGAGCCTGAGTTTCAAGCTGAGCAATTTTGGAATTATTGCATAGTTAACTGAGAGTCTTTTTGAGTAGGGCCTGATGAAAGAATTGCTTTGATGATATTAAATTGAAAGATTTATAAGGATTGATTGAAATGAGAGATCTTTGCAATAACAAAGAAATAAAGGTAGCAAGACAAAGTGAGAAGGGGAAACGTAGGAATGAAACATTTCAAAGAGAAACTTGACAGAGCAGAGAAATGTGATACACACCCTATAAAACATGAGAGGTCTAGTGTGATTTCAAGATTTATTAGAACAGGCTCCGTGATGCCAGCTCCCATTTAGAGCTTTGAATGTATGCCTGTGTGTGGCTAACCCATACTCTAGTTCCTCTAGAGTCTTTCCTAATACCTGCCTTTCTAAATGATACAAATCATGAGTAGGAAGCAAGGTCAAGACCTTGAAGAGACAATGATATCATTGATTGACCTCCCAAATAAATCTTGAAAATCAGAGTTCATAATCTACTCTGCCTCTCTTTCCTTCATCAAGTGGAGCTGGACACACCCTTGAAAACAAAGAACCTGCCCCACTTCCACCCTGCCCCTTAGTGGTATCATCTCCGCTACCCTTTAGGAGTTCTCGTCCATAGAACTGTAGTGGGTCTTTCATGGAGAGGACCATCAGAGCTCTGTTTCTGGAACAAAATCTTCCCATTGCCTGCTGGGCATCTTCCTGGAAGAAAGGACAAAAGGAGCAGGTGCTGCAGAGGAGCTGCTGTGGGATTAGTCAAGCTCAGTACAGAATCGCTTTGGCGGCCTTCCTGCTCACTCACTGTAGGTTATTTTACAATAATTTCTACCCTATGTCCCGGATTCTCTGTCTCCTGTTTCACAGTGTTGTTGGCTGCCAGCCACTGTGGTCCTCTGGGAACAGCTCCTGGCAGCTGCATCCCAGTGCAGTGGTGAACAGAGGCTCAACTGGATGTGGCTGCCATGCAGCTGCAGTCTTGGGGACTCAGGGACATGGCAGGTGGCTGTCCCTGGTGAGAGAGCAGAACACTTGGACTCCCAGGTCAGGTGGTGAAGAGCTCAGTGTTCCAAGTGTTTTGTCTCTAAAGTGCCAGGGAGTATAAAACTGTCAGGGTGACCTGGGAGGCAGTCTCTTGACAAATTTCTGCTTACCTGACTGATGTAACTTGGGCAAAACAGAGCACTAGTTTATAAACATCCTCTTGCTTATCATTTTCTGTGACAACTTCCTGAAGTTGGATATTATTGGGAAATATACAAATGCAGATGGCCAACTCCAACTTTTTGCTTCCTAATCTTTCTCATGCTGTGTTTAGAAGGGAACTGATGAGTGCAAATAATAGTAATAATGATGATAACAATGTATTAGCAACTATTGCACTAAAGTCTTTTATGTGTCACACAATGTACCAGGCACTTTGTGCAATTAAATGAAAACAACTGCTATATGCATTATGTACTATCATCGCCCTTGTTTTACAAATAAGAAAACAGAAATTCAAATATTAAGTGCTTTACCAAATGTCACACATTGGTAAGGTAGCGACAGAACCAGGACTCATACCCATGTCTGTCAGAATCCAGAGCAAAAGTGCTTACTGAGCACCTGACTCAGATCATCTGTAGAATCTCAGTCCATGAAATTCCAAATGTATGAATTTCTGGTAGTTAAATGTGTTTATACATAATGAAAATTCTTCCTTATTGCCTTTAAAATAATACACTATTGGTGAGAGTGTAAATTATGACAAACACTTTGGAAAACCAGGGGCAATATTTAATGAAGTTAAAGATTTGCATATTATATGATGTAGCAGTTCTACTCCTGGGTGTATATGCCTAAAAGAAGTGTGTGCACATGTGCATCAGAAGAAATATACACAAATGTTCATAGCAGCATTATTTGTAATAGCCCTAAACTGTGAAAACTACAAAGGTCCATTAACAGGTGTATGGATGCATAATTAGGATTCACTTAAGCTATACCACACAGTTAGAGAGAAGGAGCCAGTGATCACAATGGAAAGAGGCTGGGAGGAACTTCTGTGATGCTGGCAATTTTCTATTTCTTGATCTGAGGTGATAGTTACATGTGTCTTGCTTTATAATAATTTGTCAAATGAAACATGTATTTTATGTGCTTTTTTTTTTTTTTGCGGTGCTGGAGATTGAACCTAGGGCTTATGCTTGCAAGGCAAGCACTCTACCAACTGAGCTATATCCCCAGCCCACTTAATGTGTTTTTTATATGTACATAATTTTCCCAATAGAAATGGTTTTAAAAGAAGTTTAAAGGAAAAAAAGGCAAAACAAAGAGACATACAACAGTGGTCTTTTGCTTTAAAATTTAGGCTAACATGTCTTGCTAAGCAGCTCATTGTAGGGCAGATTTTATTGGCAGAATCTGCTACCTCTGGATTCACTTCCTGCCTCCTTGCTGATATGAAACTCCCCACTCCTGCTTTCTTTTTAAAATCATTTGTGTTTATCTTGTTAAAGAAATTTTCCCTTACTCACGTTACAGGTGAGCACACTCAAGGGCCATTTATCTAAGAAGAAACTAATTGATTTTTCTGGTCTTCTTATGAGAAACAATCATCACCTTGAGCCACCCTTGACTCAAAGACATTTTTGCAACTGGAAAACAGGAATCACAATGTTTATTGTTTTAATTAACACAAAGGAATAAATGCTTGTCAGGCTAGAAACATAGAAGCTATGCTACTAGGCGAGATGTTTTTGACAGACCTGGAGATGGGGGTGAGGCAGGAGGAGGGATTGGCTCAGCCCCAGCAAGTGGTCATCTCAGGCTCCTCAGCACAGGTAGTGGGGTCAGGACCCAGCTCCAGCTGTTTTTTGAGGGTGTAAATAGGACTCATATCAAGTTCTTTTATTTAGTAAAGATGTTTCTAAACTCTGAATTTTGAAAGACATAGACCTTTTAAGCTAAGACAATTTGGGACATATTGAGGATTTTTTGAATTTCAAGTTCAGTGACAGAAAAGTAGGAGGAAGTGAGAAACCCTGTCTCACGATCTTCAATATGGCTGACTCTCTTGTGCTGTGCACTCCCTTCATCTGTTAACAGGCACCTCTATATCCACATGGTATAGCATGTGCTTTGAAGAGAAAAGGCTAAGTGTCAGAGGGGAAAAGTGTGCTCTTCATTTATGGATCAGATGATAAACATACTCAATCAACACTGTGACTCACCAGCCTGATACATCAGCCAATGGTGGCAGCCACTGGACTTAAGGCCAATGCCCTAGAGTGCTGCCACTGAAAATCTGGTTCATTGTTTGTTAGCATCTGGGACAAGATAAGTTCAGAAATGGCAAAAGGGCATTTGAATACCTTTACAGCAATTTGACAGAGGAATGTTATGTCTATTAAATATAATAATTTAAAAATAGCACTTATTATGTTTTTCAATTCTACTTTTCTAGTGTTTATTTTCATGTGGTATTTTACACAAGCATTAGTTCATAATCTAATAGAACTAGTGCTTCATCAAAGACTGCCTAGGAAACACCACCCCTGAGCAATATCCATCTCTAGGGAAAGGATGGGTCAAACTAAACTCAGGCACTTTGCTGTCACTGCTGGGGACAAGAATGAAAGCAGTCCTTGCATAGCTTTAGGTGACATGGTGCACTTCATCCTGCACAACAGAAATGCAGGGGCTGACACCAATGGGCCCTGACTGCTCTCCAGCATTATTCTAAGCTATTTAGCATTTAATTTAATCTTTTCAACAACTCTGTGAAGTTGGTTCTATTCTTATTGCCCGCTTTGTCAAGGAGAAAACTAAGTAAGGCACAGAGAAGTTAAATAGTTTGTCTTTTTATAAGCCACGATACAGTGCTTTTGGGGAGAATGTAGTATGCAAATTAAAATTAATCTCTGAGTTTTTCTTTCTTCCCTTTAATTCTCTGTATCTTACTCACCTTTCAAGTCCCACCAGAAATTCCACTTCCATTATGAATTCACTTTTCTTCCTTGAATTACATAATGTTTCCTCAATTTTGATATTTTGACATTATGCATACTATCTGTGAACCCATTTGTGCTTTATTTCCCAAAACAGGCATTAAACTCATCAAAGACAATGGCTATAGCACTTATATCTGTACAGTCCTCATCCTGCCTCACTTCAAAAAAGACACAGGCCATGGATTTATTGTTGGGTTGAATTGCATCACATACTGAAGATTACTTTTGTTATTCTCACAAGAACCAAATGCAGGACTCTATACATAAATAAAAACTCTTCTTATGGTAAATTAAATAGAGATGTTAATTTTTACCCTAGGTGAATGTGTATTATTTAGATATTTTTACAACAAAAGTTTTATTATGACACTCAAAATTAATTTTAAAAATCTGCCCGAAAGATTTTGGTGGGAAGAGTGGGGCAGTGAGTTGGAAGAGCATAAACTGAAAGTAGAAGATGTTGATTCTCAGGGATGGTTCTACCTTACACAGTTCTTGAAGCTAACCTGGTCTAAAAAGAAGGGACTAGTCAAAGGGACCCTGAAGTCCTGCCCTGCTCTATTACCTCACACCTAGTTATATATTCAGGTCCCCAAAATTTCATTATTTAATCATATATACTTAGGTGACATAATCCTGGAACTTAGTACGGTTTAGGCATCTTACATTTGTTATCAAAGTCATTCAATAAATGGGTGTGTTGTTCACGTGTGTGTGTTTCCTTGAACATGCTTAGGAGGAAATGGATGTTTTAGACTTAGAGGGAATCTGTTACTGGAATTTAGATGCCAAAAATTTTCCCCAAGTTTTCTGAGAGTCAAATCCAAAGTATAAATATGTTAAGCCGTAATTGTTTCAAATTATTTCTTTTTGAAAGTATGCTAACACACAGCATCTGCTTCTCACACAGGAACTGGCTCTGTAGATCGTGTTATTCCATTCTGCATTCTTCCCTGGCTAAATGTTTGAGCTTGTTTAAATTGGGAATCGTAATCATCCATCAGTCACTTTCTCATGCAGGTCTGAGCTTATGACAGGCATGAGTGTAGGGGATATCAGAGATGTTTTAGGGACTTGGAAACTGTCAAAGACATGGTCACAGAACAGTATTTCTAGTATTTTATTCATGGAAGGTCACCCAACAACTGACAAAGAGAAAATGTGAATGTGTGTATACACAAAATAATTACTGCAGAATCAATACGCTTTTTCTATTAGCTTCTAAAATCTGTTTGCATAAAAGTTTCTTTTCCAATGCAGCCCCTCTGAGGAATTTTTGTGGCCAGAAATGACTGGGGACATGATCTTTGCAATATTTCATTTTGTTATCTCTTATTATTACAGGGTGGCCCAGAGCATAGCATGAATAAAGCTGTCTTGTCATCAAAAGGCATTCATTCATTTAACAAGTTCCTGAAAATAATGGAATGGTTGCTAAGCAATGGGGAAATTATATATTCCCAGGGATCCGTGCAGATTCTAAAAGCAAAGTCGTTCTGGGAATTGGCATTAGGGCTTGGAATGTATCTAAACAAGAAAGTGACATGCTTTACTCAATAGCCAGGAGGCGTCATCTTTTTATGTCTTGCTCAGTCTGATCAGGTTTTCCAAGTAACAGTACAGGTAGAAAATTTCCTTTCACCTGGGATCTCTTGTCTATTTATTACCTACAGATACCTGGCAAGTTTGTACCATATTTATTTTAAAAGAACTATGGTACATGAGAATGTATTGTTTCAACTAGGCAGTAAATTTTATGCTAGATACAATGACATTTTAATTGCAAAAATAAACGCTTAATGCAAAATAAATAATACACAGCTACATATTCAAAAAACCAGTTAAATTTTTTTAAACTTCAGAAATTTGTACATTCTCTTTTTTTTCTTAGTGTTATAAAAGTGGTATTGTGTTTTTCATTTCAAAACTTTTTTTTTAAAAAAGGCAAATTACTCCAATTCAATCCAACCCCAAATAACTAATATTAATATTTTGAGATATGCTTATATGTTACTTTTCTAGATATGCTATTATTTATTATTTAACATATCACATATGCACACTGTAAACCTGTTTTGAATGATATAAATATATCACTCTTTTAAAAGCAATTTTTGAAAATTTAGGTTGTTCCTCGTAGATCATTATTATGAGTAAGTCCTAATTATCTTTCACACATTTTTCTTTTAATTAAGTACCTTTTCATGGCAACAGCAATGCACCTGGAGAAGTATTTCTGGAATGGCAGAGTAAGGAACTCTGAGAATCCACATTGCCAGACAACCACAAGAACATTGGGGAAAATGTTAGAGTAAACTCTTTCACACTTCTTAGAATTAACTAAAGCCATAGAACAATACAGGCTTATTCAATAAAATGGCTGAATCTTAGTAAGGACAGTAAGGTCTATGGCATTTTAACTACTCCTTGTCCTCTGTCTGAGATCTACAGTAAACTGAAGTCAGGCAGACACACAATCACAGACACTGTAAAACTAGCATGCTAGCAGCCATTGATGGGAAAAAATGGGTTAAGAGATTCCAAAAAGCCCCGTTTTTAGAGATTGTCACTGTTTTAACTGCCTGACAGCTCCTTGGAAAATCTCTCATTTGCAGCGTTGGTCTTTATTTGATCTTACTCAGAGCTTGCTCAAAGGGAAAAGCCTTATTCCCAAGGTGTTTGTTGGAAACAAACAGAAGAAATTATTGAGCATCACAGCTGTCTCCGTCAGCAATGCCAATTGTTACAAAGAGAAGGCTACCAAAGAGCTTAAAAGAAAATCTGAGAATAAAATCTCCATAGGGCCTTTTCAGAAAGTCCAATCTATTTCTGGAGCCCTGAAAACCCATGCACGTTTGCAGAGTTACACACTTGCTCAGGAAATAAAAAAGAAAGAAAGAAATTTAAAAGGTTCCAATATATGACCTCTAGATGACCTTGAAAGTGTGCAAGTAGAAGGGAAAGGCTAAGACAGAACTGTCAACTGTCAGAGCATTAAAGGTGTGCTCAAAACACATACAGAGCCTATGAGCAAATGCTGAGGGAGTCATTAGTTCAAGGCTTATAAAGAAATCCCTATTAAATCATTAGCAGTAAGCTAACAACGCAGAGGCTTCACTGATTGTGCAGGGCAGGCAGAGAATATTGACTGCAGAATTAGTACAGCAAAGCCACTGAACACACGGAAACAGTAACAACAAACATTAACAATGACAGACTGAAGCAGGCAGTCTGACTTCCAGAATAGCCATGCTTCATTTTAAATGAAGGAGAGGCTCTGGGGTCTAAATAAGAAAACGATGTATTCTATGCTTGTATAATTGTGTCAAAATGGATTCTACAAGAAATACCACAGGAAGTTCTTCAGTTTGAAATGCACAGACTCTACTTAGGAACTCGAATTCACATGAAGAAGTTACAGTCACTAGCAAAGTCAACTACGTTGATAAATATGAAAGTATAAATTTATTTTTGTTCTCCTTTCTGGTTTAAAAGACTAGAACATTTTAAAAAGCACAAAAAATATGCTAATGAGCTTATAGTATATAAAATACAATTTGCCTTAAGATAATAACACAATGTAAGGAGAAGGAACATAGCTATATTGGAGTGAAGATTTTGGGTGCTATTAAAATTAAGTTGATATTAACCCAAACTAAATTATTTTAAGATACTAAGTATAAACACCATGATAGTAACTAACAATAAAATAATCCACAATATACAGCTAACTGAGATAATAAGGAATTAAAATGGTACACTTGAAAATATCTATTTAACACAGAAGAAGGTGGTAAGACAGGAACAGAAGAACACAATACAAAATGGTAAGACATAGAAAACAAATAGCAAAATGACAAATATTCCAAATTCACCAGTGGTTACATAATTAAGGCAATGATAAATAAATAGATCAATACCCCAACTAAAGATTGGTAGAATGTAATTTGTAAAATGATTCAACGACATGCCATTCACAGATTAGACACTTTGGATTTAAAGGCACAATTAGACTGAAAGTCAATGGATAGCAAGAGGTAAGTCAGGCAAAGACAATTGAAAGGGCTAAATATTGGACAAAATGAACATTAAGATGAACAGTGTTTCTAGAGACAAGGAAGGACATTTTATAAGGATAAAATCCATCAGCCGGGCGCAGTAGCGCACGCCTGTAATCCCAGCACTTGGGAGGCTGAGGCAGGAGGATCGCAAGTTCAAAGCCAGCCAGCTCAGCAACTTAGCGAGGCCCTAAGCAACTCAGTGAGACCCTGTCTCTAAATAAAATATAAAATAAGGCTGGGGATGTGGCTCAGTGGTGGAGTGCCCCTGGGTTCAATCCCCAGTACCAAAAAAGAAACAAAAAACAATCCATCAAAGAGATATAATAATCTAAAGCATTTACCTAAGAACCGAGTCCCAAAATACATAACAGAATTAAGGAAACAAGGAGAAAATTCAACAACAATAGTTGCAGGCTTCAGCATTCCATTTTCAGTGATGTACAGAAAAATTAGAAAATCATAAAGGAACCAAAAATCTAAAACAACCCTCCAAACCCACTAGACCAACAGTCATCTGGAGAAGACTCTACCTAGCACATTCTTTCCAGCATACCTGGTACCTTCTCCAAGACTGACTGTGTGCTAGGTCATACATACAACCACAGTAAATTTAAAGGTACAAATCACACAACCCAACACCTACACTCTGACAAAACATAATGAATCTAGGAGTCAATATCCAGAGGAGACCTGGAAAATTCACAAACGTGTGGAAATTAAAAACTCCTCTAATAACAAATTGGTCAAAGACATCACAAGGGAAATTACAAAATACTTTGGGGACAATGAAAATGAAAACTCAACATGCCAGAACACAATCCATCAGAATAATGTGTTGAAAGGAATGTATAGTTATAAATGCCTATATCAAAAAAGAAGAAAGATCTCCAATGGATAACTCACCCTTTGGCTTAAGAAACTACAAAAAGACTGTGCACAGTGGCACATTCCTATAATCCCAGAAACTCAGGAGGATGATGCAGGAGGTTTGCAAGTTCCAGGCCAAGCCCAGCAACTTAGTAACTAAGTGAGACTCTGCCTCGAATGAAAAGGGCTGGGGCCATAGCTCAAAGGTAGACCATCCTTGGATTCAATCCCGTGTGTGTGTGTGTGTGTGTGTGTGTGTGTGTGTCTCTCTCTTTCTTCCTTTCTCTCTCTCTCTCTCACATACACACACACAAAGAAACTACAAAAGAAGAACAAAACAACTAAAAGCAAGCAGAAGGAAGGAAATAATAAGAATCATGGCAGGGATAAATAAAATAGGGAATAGAAAAAAAAATCAATGAAACCAAAAGCTAATTCTTTGAAAGGATCAACAAAATTAACAAACTTTTAATAGACTGATGAAGGAAAAGCAGAAAACTTCGAAAAACTAATTAGGAATAAAAGAAGTAATGTTATTACTGACTTCACAAAAATATAAATTATGATAAGGGAATAATATGAATAACTATAGGCCAACAAATTAGATAGCCCAGATGAGTGGAAAATTTCCTAGAAAGACACAAACTTCTGAAACTGACTGAAGAAGAAATAGTAAACTTAAATAAGCCTAAAATAAAAAAGAGATTGGACTATTAATTAACAACATTTCATAAAGGATAGCAAACTAGATGGCTCCACTGGCGAATTCTTACCAAATATTTACAAAACAATCAGTATCAATCCTTCACAACCTCTTTCAAAAATAAAAGAGATGGGGTAACACTTCTCAACTTCTCTGAGACTAATATTACCCTAAAGCCATAATGATACAAAAAGAAATCTATAAGCCAATATTCATTATGAATGTGGATGCAAATATCCTCAATCAAATAATAGCAAAACAAATCAAGTAACACATGAAAAGATTATGCATTGTGGTCTAGTGATACATATATATATATATGTATATATATACACACATGTATATGTAATTTAATATATTATACCTTGTTAATAGAATAAAGGACACAAGCTACATATGACATTATGATTGTATAAATAGATGTAAAAATATATGTGACAAAATCTAACACACTTTTATGACAAAAAGGACTCAGGAAACTAGGAACTGAAGGAGACTTCTTCAACCTGATAATGGACATTTACAAATAACCATAGATAGCATCATAGTTGTGATGGATTCTTTTCCTCTAAGATCAGAATCAATATAAGGATGTGCTCTGTATCTATTTTCATCATTTCTACCCAACATTATACTGAAGGTTTTGCCTTGAATAAGCAGGGAAGAAAATGAAATAAAATCCAAATTGTAAAGAAAGAAATTAATTGATCTTTATGAAAGATGATGTGATCTTACATATAAAAATCCTAAGGAAGCCAGAAAAACTATTAGAGCTAATAAACAAGTTCAGAAAAGTTGTATAGTACAAGAGCAACATTTAAAACTCAATTTTCTTTCTCAAAACCATCAAAGAACAATGCAAAATTGAAGATATGAAAACAATTCCATGTTTAAGAAGAATGAAATATTTAGAAATGAATTTAATGAAGAAAGTTTTAATGAACTTAAAACCAAAAAACATTGGTGAAATAATTAGGAAGGCCTAAATAAATGAAAAGACATCTCATGATTATAGATTAGAAAGATTGATGTTGTTAACATGATGTTACTCTCCAATTGGATTTTCAGATTCATTGTAAGCCCTATTGAAACTCCAGCTGACAATTTTGACAACATTAAAAAGCTTATCTAAACATTCATAGAGAAAAGCAAACCAATAACCTTGAAAAAATTAAAACTGGCAGAATCATTTCTCTGTTTTAATACTAGCTTATGATAATCAAAAGAGTGTGGAACTGATATAAAGATGGACATAGTAAATCAAGGAAATGGAATTGAGGGTACAGAAACCCTTATATTTATGGTAAACTGATCTTTACAAAGTTCTGAAAACATTTCAGTGGGTGAAAGAATGGTCTTTGAAAAACTAGTGCTGGGATAACTGGATATACCTATGCATAAGAATATAATTGGGCTACTTTCTCACATCACATTAAAAAATTAATTCCAAGTAGAAGATAGACCTAAGCATTAGAACTAAAACTCTCAAAAGAAAGCAGCAGCAGCAACCTTTGTCACCCTGCAGTTAAATATCACATCAAAAGTACAAGACACAAGAGAAAAAAATAAATATGTTGGACTTCATCAAAATGCAAGTTTTATTCTTCAAAGGATGTCACCAGATAATGAAAGATAACTGACTGAATGGGGGAAATATTTTCTAATATTTATCTGTTAAGAGGCTTGTATTCAGGAGATACATAAAGAGTAGCAGATCAATGGTAAAAAGACAAATTACCCAATTTAAAAATGGGCAAAGGATCTTAACAGAGCTTTCACCAAGAAGATATATAAATTGTCAATAAGTACATGAATAGATATTCAACATTATTAGCCGCTGAGAAATGAAGCCAAAATCACACTGAGATGCCACTGCATATCCGCTAATACAGATGTATCAAAAAGACAGAAAACAGCAAATTTTGGCAAGGGTTTGGAGAAATTGGAGTCCTTATTCACTTCTGGCAGCAATTTTGGGAAATAGAAGTTTTCTTCAAGGTTTAACATACAGTAACCAATAACTCAGCAATTCTCCTTTGATAAGAGTAGTACAGTTAAGAATTGAAAACATATGTCCACACAAAACAAATCATACATAAGTGTTCAACATAACCCGATAGTGAAAAAGTGGAAATGACCCAAGTGCACATCATCTTGAAGAATGGATAAGTAAAATGGGGTCTATCCACATAATAAAATCGTTATGTGGGACAAAAAAGAATGAATTATGAATACATCCTGCATAATACAGATGAATCTTGAAAACACATGAAGTGAAAGAATCCAGACAACATATTGTATAATTCCATTTTTGGAAAATGTCCAGAATGGGCAAATCAGTAGAGATAGAAATTATATTCATTGTTGACAGTTGCTGGGGAAGGAGGAAAATGAGTTTTATTGTTAGTGGGGACAGGGTTTCTATTCAGGGTGATGAAAATGTTCTAAGCTTCTATCATTGTGGTGGTTGTATAAGTGTGTAAATAAAACCACCTAATGTGTACCCTTTCAAAGGATTAATTTTATGTTATATAAATTATCTCAGTGAAGCTGTTATTAAAAAAATTATGTGTGCATTTGGTTTAAAAATCAGATTGTACAAAAATATATACTGTGAAATTTCCCTATCTCACCCAGTATTTTGCCCATCCCCTTCCCAGGGGCAGATATTCAGCACTTTTTTAAACATCATTCAACACACATCACCTGCATTTCCCAGCATATGTACTGCCAGAAACATTTCTGAACACATTTCTTGTATTTTATGAGATATATTTCTAACAGAATGGTTAGATCAATGCGATTTCACAGGTTTTATTATCTGCATATCTATTTATCATTAATATAGCACCAAATTGCCTTACAGTAATAGGGTAAAAGCTTCCTTTAATTTTAACAATGTTCAAGAGTTCACATTTCCTTATACTGTGTATAGTCCTCCCTATTATCATTCATTTTAACCTTTGGTGGTCTTATATGTAAAATTCTAAAGTCTTCTAATTAGCACCTCTTTATGAAAGTTTAGTAATTCCCTGTCCATGCCCTTGTCCATTTTTTAATTGGGGTGATTGTTGTTTTCATATTGATTATTTCATTATTAAAATTTAAGATTGCAGAATAATGCACAGGACAATGAACATGCATGTACTTGTCACTCAGAGAAATAAATGCTAACATTTTTCATCATACTTGTTTCAGGTTTTTAGAAGTCTAAAATTAAACTGATATCCTCCTTGTTCTTGTCTACACTACCATTTCCCATTCTCTCACCCTGAAGTTAACTTCTGTGAAAAATTTGAACATATCCAGGCTATTTTATACTTTAATTAAAATAAATTATTCACATGAAACTTAATGAACATAATTTTACCAATTTTCTTTCGTCAAGTCAATGCTTTTGGGGGGGAATCTACCTATATTGATCAAATAGATCTATTTCTTCTTTTATTGCTTGATAGTAATTCATCTCATAAATTGGCCAAACTTCCCTTTTCCTTTGCTGAAGGACATTGGGGGTGCAACCAGTTTTTTTTTTTTTCTCCTGAAACAAACAGTTCTGTGGTGAAAAGATCCTCATCCTGGTCTCCTGGTGCATATGGAGAATTTCTAGATGTTAGAGCCTCAAAAGTGGGTTTCTAGCTCACGGGATTCACTCATCTTTGATTTTACTAGATGCTACCAAAGTGCACAATTTGCACTCCTGTTTGGACAGGAAAGGCCCCTTCCCCCATGGAATCTGCACTCTGGCAAGTGTCCAGAGGAGGATGAGAGGTTGATGAATCCTATCTCAGTGCATCCTTGAACTCTGTGGCATTGACAGACTTTTAAAAGCATCTCATTATTGTTTAATTCATTTTTTTCTCTAATTACAATTGATATTGAAGGTCTTCTCATGTATTTATTTACTAGTGAACTTTACTGATTTTAAAACAAAACATCCACTTTTAAATACATACTTTTGTATGTATTTAATTCAATCCCTGGAGGTGCCAGGGATTGAACCCAGGGTGCTTTACCACTGAGCCACATTCCAAGTCCCTTTTTATATTTTATTTAGAGACAGGGTTTCCCTGAGTTGCTTAGGGCCTTGCTGAGTTGTTGAAGCTGGCTTTGAACAGGTGATTCTCCTGCCTCGGCCTCCTGAGCCACTAGGATTATAAGTGAGCACCACCAGGCCTGGCTAAATATGTAACTTTATGATTTGACACCATTCTATCTGAGCCAAATACACAGATCCAATTGTACAGGGGAAAAAAGAGAAAAATATGATAAGAGGAATTATGAAATAGTGTATCACAAGCCAAGAGTGATTTTTTTTAAGATGGTCTAATGAAGCAGAAATAACTGATAAAAATAAAGAACCAAAGTTTCTAAGTAAAGAAACAACTTAGGAAACTGATTTCTAAAGAAAGTGTCCCACTTTGGTTCCTTTTGGCTTGAGGGTTTTTTGTTTGTTTGCTTGTGTGCTTATTTGTTTTTAATCAAGTCCATCAATCTACTCAATTCTGAAATGATTTCTGCCTTGAAAGTTAATTATGTAGAATTGAGGTAGCTTGGGTAGGAGTGACTTGGGTACAGTTGGGGATACATAACACAGTCTATATTATGGGAACATTACTGGCTGTGCCCTGATAGAGGATGCAGAGTTTCAAAATGAAATCTCTCAAACTTGAATTTGGCCTGAAAAGGATTTCCTTTTTGTGCCCTAGGGAGAATTCCATTCAAAGCCACTTAACTAACATTCAGAGATGACCTTTTATTTTAATGTATTTCAAATAAATGGACTAATAAATTAATGAGACTCAGTGCATAGCTCAAGATGCTGTGACGTCTTCTCAGTTGCAACTTAATCATGATTTATTATAAGTTATCATGACAATATTAAACTGGAAGATTATAGCAATTACAAAGTAGGAATAAAAAACATAGCAATGTGTTTTAAATGAATTCGTTTTTAATTTAAAAATTTGTTCTAATTGGTTATACATAACAGAATGCATTTTGACACATTGTACACAAATAGAGCAAACTTCTCATTTCTCTGGCTATACATGGTGCAGAGTCACACTGGTAGTCAAATCGCACCTGTATATAGGATAATAATGTCTGTTTCATTCTATTGTCTTTCCCATCTCCACTGCCCACCCTTCCCCTCTGTGTAATCCAAAGTTCCTTCATTCTTGCAGCGGATTCATCACTTACATATAGGAATACATTTGATTTATGGGTATTGATTTTATATCCTGCTCTTTGCAAGATTAGTTCTCGAAGTTTTCATTTATTAGTTCTAGAAGTTTTCTGTTGGAATTTTTTGGATATTCTAAATATAGTTTCATGTCATCGGCAAATAGTGATAGTTCGAGTTATTCTTTTCCTATTCATATCCTTTTAATTTCTTAGTCTGTCTAATTGGTGTGGTTAGAGTTTTAAGGACTATGTTGAATGGAAGTGGTGAAAGAGGGCATCCCTGTCTTCTTCCAGTTTTTAGAGGGAATACTTTCAGTTTTTCTCCATTTACAATGATGTAGGCCTTGGGATTAGCATAGATAGCTTTTATGATGTTGAGGTATGTTCCTACTCTCCCTAGTTTTTCTAGTGTTTTGAGGATGAAGAGGTGTTCAATTTTGTCAAATGCTTTTTTGCATATATTGAAATAATCATATGATTCTCATCTGTAAGTCTTTTGATGTGATGTATTATGTTTATTGATTTCTCTATGTTGAGCCAAGCTTGCAGGCCAGGTATGAACCCCACTTCATTGTGGTGCACTATGTTTTTGTATGCGAGTTGCCAGAATTTTATTGAGAATTTTTGCATCTATGTTCATTAGGGATATTGGTGTGAATTTTTCTTTCCTTGATGTGTCATTGTCTGCTTTGGTATCAGGGTGATAATAGTCTCATAGAATGAGTTTGGAATGGTTCCCTCATTTTCTATTTTATGGAATCATTTGAGGATTATCGTTGTTAATTCTTTGAATGCCTTGTGGAACTCGGCTGAGAATTTGTCTGGTCCTGAACTTTTCTTTGTTGGTAGGCTTTTGATGGTGTATTCTATTTCATTGCTTGAAATTGATCTGTTTAAATTGTGGAGATCCTCCTGCTTCAGTTTAGATAGATTATATGTCTCTAAGAAATTTGTTGTTGTCTTGAAGATTTTCTATTTTATTTGAGTATAAATTTTCAAAGTAGTTTCTAATTATCTTCTGTATTGCAATAGTGTCTGTTGTGATATTTCCTTTTTCATCATGAATTTTAGTAATTTGAGGTTTCTCTCTCCTCTTTGTTAGTGTGGCTAAGGGTTTATCAATTTTGTTTATTTTTTTCAATGAACTGACTTTTTGCCAATTTTTTCCAAATGTTTCTTTTGTTTCAATTTCATTGATTTCAGCTCTGATTTTATTTCCTGTCTTTTGCTGATTTTGGTGTTGATTTGTTCTTCTTTTTCTAGGGCTTTGAGATGTAATGTTTTCATTTATTTGTTGACTTTTTATTCTTTTAATAATGTATGAGCTCAATGCCATGAACTTTCCTCTTAGCACTGCCTTCATAGTGTTCCCTAGATTTTGATATGTTGTATCGGTTCTCAGTTACCTCAAAGTATTTTTTATTTCCTCCCTGATTTCTTCTTTTATCCATTCATCATTCAATAGCATGCTATTTAATCTCCAGGTGATGGAGTAGTTTCTGTTTTTTATTTTATCAATGATTTCTAATTTCATCCCATTAGAATCTGATAGAATGCAAGGTAGTATCTCTACTTTTTGTTTGTATTTGCTAAGAGTAGCTTTGTGGCATAACATATGGTTTGTTTTTGAGAAGGATCCATGTGCTGCTGAGAAGAAAGTGTATTTGCTTGATGATGAATGAACTATTCTATATATGTCTGTTAAGTCTAAATCATTGTACCATTTAATTCTATAGTTTCTTTGTTTAGTTTTTGTTTGGAAGATCTATCCAGTGGTGAGGGAAGTGTGTTAAAGTCACCCACTATTATTATGTTGTGGTCTATTTGATTCTTGACATTGAGAAGGGTTTGTCTGATTACATAGATGCTCTGTTGTTTGGGTCATATATATTTACGATTGCTATGTCTTATTCATGTATGATTCCCTTAAGCAGCATGAAATGTCCTTCTTTGTCCCTTCTGATAATCTTGGTTTGAAGTCCACTTTTTCTGATATGAGGATGGAAACCCCTGCTTGTTTATGCAATCCATATGAGTGATATGTTTTTTCCTATCCTTTCATTTTCATTTTGTGGATGTATTTTTCTCTGTTTCTGAAGACAGCATATTGTTGGGTCTTTTTTAAAAATCTAATCTGCCAGTCTATGTCCTTTTGATTGATGAGTTTAGGTCCTTAACATTCAGGGTTATTATTGAGATATGATTTGCATTCCTGATCATTTTGGTTTATTTTTGGTTTTTAACTTGACTTAGATTCTTCTTTGATTGACCTTTTCTTTAGTGTAGTTCCTCCCTTTGCTGATTTTCATTGTTTTTTTTTTTAAATTTTCTCCGTATGGAATATTTTACTGAGAATGTTCAGTAGTAAAAGGTTTCTAGTTGTAAATTTTTATAACTGGTTTATCATGGAAGGTTTTTATTTCTTCTTCAAATCTGAAGCTTAATTTTGCTGGACATAAAATTCTTGGTTGGCATACATTTTCTGCAGAGTTTGGTATATGTTACTCCAGGGCCTCCTAGAGTTGAGGGTCTGGATTGAGAAATCAATTTAAATTTGAATTGGTTTCCCCCTATATGTAATTTGATTTTTTTTATCTCGAAGCTTTTAAAATTCTGTTCTTCTGTATGTTAGTCATTCTCATTATAATGCGCCTTAGTGTGGGTCTGCTGTAATCTTGTACATTCGGGGTCTTGTAAGCCTCTTGTAGTTGATTTTCCATTTCATTCTTTAGATTTGGGAAGTTTTCTGATACTATGTAATTGAGAAAATTGTGCATTCTTTTGGTTTGCATTTCCATGCCTTCATCTATTGTGATAAATCTTAAATTTGGTCTTTTCATGTTATCCCATATTTCTTGGAAGTTCTGTCATGGTTTCTTATCATTTTTTCTGTGTGGTCAGCTTTATTTTCAAGATTACATATTTTGTCTTCATTGTCTGAGGTTCTGTCTTCTAAGTGGTCTAGTCTATTTGTGATATTTTCATTGAATTTTCAATTTGGTTTATTGTTTCCTTCATTTAGAGTCTGATTGATTCCTCTTTTTAATCTCTACCTCTTTATTGAAGTGATCTTTCACTTCCTGTATTTTCTCTCTGATATCATCCTTTATTTTAAAGATCAGCCTAACTATGTATTTTCTAAACTCCTTCTCTGACATTTCTTCTACTATGTTGTCTATGGATTCTATTGTTGGAACACCTTGGTTTGTTTGAGGTGCTTTGTACCCTTGTTTTTTCATGTTGTTTGTGTGTCTTCTCATCTAGCAGTGTGGATCAGAGGCAGAACAGATTCTTCCCTGTGGTCTTACAGTGTCCCTGAAGGCTTCCAGTACCTCACCTTTAAGGGGGAAGCCAATATTGTCAGCACTCAATGCAATCAATATACCACCCTATTATGGCATTTACAGTTTTGTCACAATAAACAGAAATGAAGTATTCAATTGTTGTCTTCAATATAAACAGTAAGTTTGGTAAATGTTTCAAATGAGGGAACAGAAATAGTGTAAGATGGGATGTTTATGAGGGAGAAGGAGAGAAGATAGAGGTAAAAATTTATAGTAAGAGTGGGGGAGGAATTAATAGGGGTTGGCTATTAGTACGAGAGAAGTGAGAAAGAGAATCCAGGGAGATGGAGAGGTGAGAGAAAAAATACATACAGATTTTAAAAAATAAACAAATAAAAATGTAAATACACAACAAAACTGTAATATGCTATTCAGACATCCCATTCCTCAGTAAATTGATGGATGGAAAATACTTAGATTCAAAGATAGTAGAGATGTTAAAGGATTATAAAAATAAAAAAGAAAGAAAGTCTCAATGAAAATTGAATGCTTCCGTTGGCTTTCAAAAATCTTCTCAGCTTCCCTTCTTTGCCAATAGGTGGGACTGTCTGAAGGTTGATGTTAGTTCCAGTCCAGGGGGTGCTGGACTGGTTGGGTGTGTGAGCTGATAGCAAGATGCCCTCACACCCTCTTCCAGTCTTCCCTCCTACTTTAGCTGGCCCCTTCCATCCCCACATATTTCATGACTCACTAAGCTGGAGAGAGCCCAGTTTTCTACAGTTTCTTCAACCTGTGCTCCCCAGAGAACTGCCCTGTCTCCAGCTTTCCACAGGTTTGCCAGACCCAGACTGGCTCAAGCAAACCTGGCTCCAATCTGATGGACCTGGACTTCAGTTTCCCCAGGCCCTGCCTTGCTGAAGTTCCAAGATCTGGATGCTCTTTTAACTTGCAGAGACCACCAGAGATGTGCTCACACAAAGGAGTGATCCTGCAAAGAGGCTGCCAGATGGCAGATATATCTCCAGGCCTTAGCCTGTGTCCCCAGACTCCAGTGGCCATGATCCAAGATGATGCTGGTGGCAGCAGCAAACCTACAGGCCCTGACTGGTGTCCCAAGATGGCCATGGCTACATGCAACCAAACTTGTGGGTACTGTGACAACAGACTTCCAGGCAATGTCAGGCATCATCGATCTGATAACAGACTGCAGGCAGTCTGCAGACTAGTGGTGGACAATCTGTGGGTGGACACCAGGTGGTGTGCAATGGGCTGGCAAGAGGCAGGCTAAACAGGCAATGGCGGATGATAGGTGGAGGTCAGCAAGCTATCTGTGTTCAAAAGGCAGGCGATATGCTGGAAGAATGCAGCAGATGAATGGGGGGTAAACCACAGGGGACTGGTTGGTAGCAGAGAAACAGTATTTCCTCTGCTTGAATCCTGAGTCATGGAACCAGAAATAATGCAGCTTCCTTCTAGTTCACCATCTTGGATCTCCTCTTAAGTGAATTCTTTTGAAATTTTATTTAAAAAATTTTTTATTGGTGCATTATAATTACATGCACTAGTGGGATTCACTGTTACATGTTAATACATGCTCAGAACTTAATTTGGTCAACTCAATCCCCCAGTTCCCTTCCTCTGCTCTACTGGTATCCCTTCTATTTTCATGAGACCTCTCCCACCCCCATTTTAAATAAATTCTTGTAAGTTTCTTCAGTATGACTTTATTCCCTATGGTCGTTACATTCTGATAGGTGATACACACATTCCATTGAAGTTTTAAAAATTAGACCCACATCACGACTGTAGTACAATTTCCTTGAAGTATGTAGATATTTCTATCAGATATTGACCTGTGGTTTTTCTATTGTAAGCCTCAATCGACACTTCCACACCTTTGAGGACATTACTTTCTTGCTAACAGATTTGCTTACCAGAACTTCAGTTGATATTCTGCCTCTTCACTCTATACTTTAACTGTCTGTTTGAAGGTACTAGGTTTCAAGAGAACTAAAGTCACTTCTGCTTTTTTTCCTCCATAGAAACCCAGCTAGAGAGCAACACATTCTGTCTCATAACCAAACTAGATGCTCTTGGTATTTTCTCTGACCATTGGTATGATTAGATCCTTCTATTCTCACTCCTTGATATGCCCCAAAGCCTTAACTATCCCCCAGGCTGCTACCAAAATTTGAGGATTTTTTTTAATGAAGGCAGACAAACTCCCCTGCCAATGTGCTATGGCCAAGCTTCTGGAATCCTGCTGCTGGAATCTGCTGTTGCAGATACTGTTGGAACCACCCAGTTTCCTCAGACACTCTTACTGGTTCTGTGGACCCACTCCTCAGCTTCTGTATTGTTTGTTCCCATATCTTCTGGAAACCTTCACTGGAGAACTACCTGTTGGTTGCTGGAGCTACTTCATTAGTACGTGGAGCCTAGAGTCCCAGGAGCTAACATGTTCTCAGGGGCTACCTTGGCTAATGACTGACTCTTGTAGGAGGATGAAAGTCCAACTCCTTGAATGTTCTCGAATAACTTTATGTGACAGGTTGTGACATGGAGAATGCCCAAATCTGGTAGGTTGGCAGTGAATGTTGGCTGGTGACTGATAGATGGCAGTTAGGGGCGTGGTTTTCTGCAATTGAGAGGCAACAGCAGAAGCAGAGATGTCCATAGAGGTCCAAGGAGAGGAAGCTGACCAGAGAGAAAAATGCATTTTGCAAGGTTGCTGGGAGTCAGACTGTATGATGTCATGGGCCTGAGTAGCAGGAGGCAGGTTTTCCAGTAAAGAGTAGCAATTGAAGATTAGTGTTAAATACTTAAATACTGGTAAAAGTGTTCAGCCAGACTTTTCTTGTCAGAACTGAGACTGCATTCTTCCCTAAGAATCTGCCACACAGAATCAATAGCATGCAAGGAACTGTTGCATTTTTTCATTTCAAACAGTCAAGGACACTCTTATGGAGACTTGCAGAAGGCCAAGCAGAGGGTTTGTCTGTTGAAATACTGGTTGCTTGTAGAATTGTGTTGCCATCACATACCCATGGCTGCATCCACAGAAAAGATATATACAGAAATTAAATATGAAGTGACAGTGTGGAGTATTGTGGAAAAGGTTATTTCTCAAAAATTTACATTTTGCATTTTTTAAATAATCACAACAAACCCAGATAAAAGACACTCAGACTCTAATTTGTATTCCAACCTAATTGCAAAATGACTAATCTATTTACTGAGCTCTTTAATCTTTGCCTGTAGTTTCATCTTCCACCTGCCTGTTGATTCCAATACACTTCCAATCCTGTTTGGTTCTTGGACATTCACAGTTGTAATTTCTGGTGTCATTTTACATGAAGTTAAATACCCCTGGCACCCTATAGCTTTCTTTTTCCTTAGGCTTAATCCTGACCTCATCCAAGACTCAGTATGCATAGCTATCTGTCTTTACTGGGATACTTTTGGTTTTCCCTGGAAAATAAAGTAAAGGAGATGCAGCCCATTAGAATTTTAATCACAGCAAAAATGACAGCAGGATTAAAGACTCACAGCTTGATCTAAATAGCCTTGTGAATAAGCACTCTCCCAAGATTCATTCTAGCCAAGGAACACAGGCCATAAAATTGGCCAGCCCCATGTTGTTTCACCAAGCATTAGTCTCCTGTTACTCTAGTTCTGGTCTAGTAGAGAGAATAAGATATTTAGGCCCCCATGTCTTCTCCGCTTCCCAGTATATTCTAGGTAAGTGTAATTCTAAAGTCAACTTGCTGGCTCTAAATATCTCTGTCTTTGTGAATAAATTTGAGGGTCAGATTTCTTTCCTGCCTTTTCCTAGGCTAAAAACCAAACACCAGTCCCTTCTCTGTATCAGAGATGCTCCTAATTCAAGGGAATAACAGAGCAAGCCCATGGTTTGTTGGTTCTGGATGATCTAGGATGACATGAGAGAGACATCAGAATTGGAACAGAGTATTGTACGAACAGTGTTTTTAGGGTTCATCCACAGCTTGTGTCAGAATGGTTTAGGATAGTCACATACTAGTATTGCTCAATAAGTTGCTTTCCAAGTGCTGATGAGGAAGGATGGAGTCGTGTGAGCTGGAGCTCTGTGGTTGCTACGAGGCGCACATTACTTCATCAGATTATTAACTATGTCCAGGGCTTATTGTAGCTTCGCTGAGCAACTGCACAGGCTTACGAAGGGCTTTTCACAAACTCAGAAACTCAGGAAATCTGTGCCTCAAAGCAGCTATGTTCTAGGAGAGGAAAAGAAACACTGGGGGGGAAAAACAGAAGGATATCGAAAACAATAATTAAAAAAGAAAAATAGTTAGTTGATGATGTTCACAGCTGCATTCTTGTCTGGCCTCCCAAATTCAATGGGTACCATAACCCTAACCCTAACCTATGCCCTGAATTTTCCAGGAAAATTTTTATTTCAAATCATGTTTCTTATTGTCAGGTCAGTAATCTTAAATTTATAATTAGAAAATGGCCATCAGAGGGAAAGTAATAAAAATACATGCCCTCCAACCTACAGACGTATTTAACAATCATCTGATCCTGGAAAGCATCTTGAATGGAACCAGATGTTGTGAGCAAGTGAGTTTTATGTGCTACAATAAACAATCCTAGCTCCAATGGTTGTTTCTCTCAGTTATGGCTGGCAGGAATTTCTTGGAACTAACTTTTGCTATACTCACATTTTGTTTTTCTTAAGGTCTGTGTAAGCCTTACTTAGCTGGCATTTGTAAAATGCTTGTACAGTTTTAGAATTCAGGTCCCTTAGATTGGGTGATAACTGGCCCTTAGCTGTCGGGTGTTTTGGGTTTTAATTTTAATTAAATAGATGCCACATAAGAAGTAATACTTTTCTATTAATTTGTGAAATGAACAAATGATCATAACAGAAAAATTTCAATACACAGGAATGCACAAAGGAAAAACAAATATTATTAGGAATACACTCAAGAACAATGACCACTAACATTTTGGAGTTGTATTTGTGACCTATCTATCCTTTTCTCCCAGAGCAAGTGTGAGTGTGTGTTCATGTTTATCTTTGTGTGTTTGTGTGTGTGTGTGTGTGTGTGTACTTATTCTAAGGCAAGAGAAATTGGGATCACATACTACCTTTAGTGGTCTGTTTTTCCACTTCACATTGTCATTAATTTATCTCCATATCATTAACTTTGTCTCCCCTAGTGTAGTTTTTACAGTATATTTTACTTTATCATAAGGACATGTTATTCTTAAGATAGTTCTGTTATTTTACATTAGATAATTCCCAGATTTTTGTTTAAAAAATATTAGTCAAAATATCCAAATCTATCAATCTGAGGTGACAACTATGATGATTTCCTTAGAGAAAATGCCTATAAATTGGACCTTTTGAGTGAAAAGAACTGAGTATTTTCAGGGCTTCTGGTATATACTCTCCAGAAAGAAAATTGAGTCTTGGTTTCAGACTCAAAAGCAGTGTTAGCAATCATATCCACCAAAACTTTGTTAACATTAAATATTGACTATTTGAGCCTGGGGTTGTGGTTCAGTGGTAGAGCACTTGCCTAGCACGTGTGAGGCACTGGGTTTAATCCTCAGCACCACATAAAATTCAATAAAATAAAGGTATTTTGTCCATCTACAACAAAAAACCCTTTAAATATTGACCATTTTATGTCCATATTGAAGTCTTATTAATTATGCCATATTAAAGAACTCTAAGATGATAATAACTAGGCCCTTCCTACAGTCCAGGTCCTATACTGAGCGTTTTTACCCATAACTATCTGTCTTAAAACTCCTAGTAAAGAGTGAAGCAAGATGGCAGCTGAGTAAGATCCTTTGGTACCATCTCCCAATGGATACTCAGAGTTGAACACCTACTCATGAACCAATCTACCTTTACATGAGCTCAGGAAATCAGGTGAGAGACCATACTGCCTGTTTTTAATATAATAAAACAAAAAGATGTGCTGAAGAAGGGACAGTTTTGACCACTCATCCCCAAACTTGGGCAGCATGGCTATTGCCAGGCCAGCTTTTGCAGATGAAGCGCTAGAACTGCCCTGGAACCAGGCAGAGAACTGTGACCCAGTGGGACACTCATGTTCCAACCTGTGAGCCCTGGTGCATCCCTGAAATTGTGCAGGTCCTTACAATTGTGACACTCAGGTTCAACCCAGCTTTAACATCTGCCTAGGTGACCAAGAGCCTGTCTTGACCAATATTACCTAAACTTTGGGCTGTATAGCATGGTTCAAGACCCCATTTCCTAGGGGTAGACTAGGGGACTATGCACAAGACTTTACCCTGGAACTTAGAGCAGGGCTGATGAAACCTAACATGTGTAGATTCTAATGATTCCCATATCCAGATATGCCCTCAGATGGAGCCTCTGGAATAGCATCAGTGCCAGAGGAAGACACCCAGTCAGTGTACAGGATTTCTATTCTACCTAGTATCATTTGTGGCAGCTTGCAGTAGTCTTGGGCTATATGAGTGCACCTCAACGACAGACAGTCCATAGTAGTATAGGCATTGGTCCAGCCCCAGTGTTATGCTGGTTTTCAGGGGCTAAGGGATTAGGAAGGGACACAATTTGGCAGTCTCATGTAGACATGGGAGTTTTGGGTTGGTCCAAACATGGTGACTTTGCCCAGAGCTGATCAGAATTCTGTAGTGCCAGCCTACAGGGTGGTAACTGTGGATGAGGCATCTAAGCACACCCTGTTCCCAAGGATGAATTTGTGGAGTCAGACTACTTTTTCTAGGCACTTGCTCATTTCCTTAGGAATAATACATCAACATTGTATGTGGGACAAACCTGAGCTTGGATTGCCCCTAGTACTAGAACAATGACCACACATCAACAGCAGACTCTCAGTAAATCTGGACCAGGCACCATCCAGTGCTGAAACAATGGAAGTGGCTAGGGCTCAGAAAGAATAAGCAGCCTGCTTAGAATTTCTGAAAGAAAGAAAACCAGATTGGGAAAACTGGAATAAATATCTAATCCTTCATTGTCCAGACAACATTGCACACCAAGCATCAAGAGCTTTTAGGAAACCATGACCTCACCTAGTTCTCAAAATAAGGTTCCAGAAATTGCCTAGGCAATAATCAGTATGGAAGAACTCTCAGAGAATTAAAAATAGCTGTTTTGTGGAAATGCAATGTGATAGGAAACAAAACAAAACAGGTATGTTTCCAAACTCTGGCAGAAAAACTTAACAAAGATATAGAAGCAATTAAATTCTTAAACTGAAAAATATATTCAGCAAAATTAAAAATGTGAAGGAAGGCATCAATAGCAGGATAGATCAAATGAAAGAATTTGTGAGTGTGAAGAGAGTCCATTTGAAAATAACATTGTAGCAAAAAAGAATAAAGAGAAATGAATACAGCTTATGAGAACTTTGGACAGATTTAAAGAGAAAACATTTGAGATACTGTGGTTCCAGACGGATTTGAGAGTATCTAAAGGATAGAACACTTATGCAAAGGAAGAACTGAGAGAAGGATACAAATATCCAGGAACAAGTAGGTAAGAGGTCACCAGTCCCATTTACCTCAACCAATTCTACCCCAAATTATTTTATAATCTAACTACAAAAGTTGAAAGATAACAAGAAAATTATTAAGGAAACAAGGAAAAAAAAAGCAAATAACATGTATGGATCCCCCAATTTGCCTGACAGCAGAATTCTCAGCAGAAACCTTAGAGGCCAGGAGAGGGTGGCATGAGATTTTAACAGTACTGAAGGAAAGAACCATCAGCCAAGAGTACTGTACCCAGCAAAGCTATCCTTTAGAAATGAAGAAGGAATAGATAGTCCCAAACAAAAGCTGATAGAATATTTCTCCACAAGTACTGTCTTATAAGAAATGCTAAAGAAAATTCTACAAACTGAAAGATATGTTAATGAGTAAGAAAACATGGGAAGGTATAAAATTCAATGGCAAGAGCAATATACAAACAAATTCAGAATGCTCTAATATTGTTTAGTTTGGTATTTAAAGATTCTTATCTTCAGTGTAAAGACAAAAAAACAAAAAAACAAAACAATTTAATAATGACTACATTAATATGTTAAGAGATAGGTGATATAGAAAGATGTAAAATGGGAGATAGAGTACAAGGGGAGAGATTTCATACTGGTATATTTTCTCTTGTTCTCCAGTTTCTGTTCTTTATGAGCATGCTAAGTTATTGTCCTTTCAAAATAAATTATTATAATCAAATGGTGAACTTTTGTAAGCCTCCTGGTAACCACAAAGCAAAAATCTATACTATATAAATTGAATAATAATAAACAAGAATCAAAATGCACTGCTAGAAAAATATGCTTAACCACAAAGGAAGATTGAAAGAGGAGGCAGAAAGAAAGTAACAACAGTAAAACTAGAAAGAAAGGAACTATAGTAAAACTAGAAAATTAGTTTTATAATGGCTGAAGTAAGAGCTTACTTATAATAATTTCCTTGAATGTAAGTGTATTAGATTCTTCAATTAAAAGACACCGAGTAATTGAATGGACAAAAGGCAGACAAATGTAACACCCAACTACATGTGGCTTACAAGGAGAACTCACTTTACTCTTAAGGACACCCATAGCCTAAGTGTAAAAGGTTGGAATAAGATATTCCATGCAAATGGAATCCAGAAGAAGCAGGAGTAGCCATATAAATAAAGTATATTTAGATAACGTATACTTAAAATCAAAAGGAGTAAAAAAGGTACAGTTAAAGTCATTACATGATGATAAAGGTGTCAACTTAGTAAAAAGAAATAATAGTACTAAATATATTAACCTCCTATCTCTGTCCAGTTACAAAATCAACTCAAAATCTATCAAAGATTTTAAACCTACAAACTGAAACTATGAAGCTACTAGAATAAAACATAGGTGAAATACTTCAGGACATTAGAGTAGACAATAATTTTTTGTACATAAAAGACCATAAAAGCACAAGAAACAAAAGCAAAAATAGACAAGTGGGATCACATCAAACAAAAAGCTTCTGTGCAGGAAACAATCAACAGAGGAGAGATGGCGTATGGAATAGGAAAAAAAGTTCAAGCTACACATCTGACAAGAGGTTGACATCCATAATATGTAAGGAACTCCAAAAATTCAGTAGCAAAAAATCCCAAATTACAAATCCAAATGGACATTTCTAAAAAGAAAGCACAAAAATGACTGACAAGTACTCTTAATGAATGTCACTTCATTAATCATCAGGGAAACACTACACGGTACCCCATTAATACGCACAGTTTTTATGTTTTATGTATCAGTTTAACAATACTCCTAACACTCCTACGAGGTTAGGATTTCCTTTTTTCCCTCCTTCAGACTGAGTCAGGTTATCACTTTGCTTTTTGAAATAGTTCTGATGACAACAGAGGTGGCAGAAGAGCTCAGAACTTAGAAAACAGGACTTCTTGGCCACCTGCTACAGTTGGGGGGTGGTCTAACCTCCATGTACACCACAGAAAGCAGTCCTGATGACCAGAAAGGATACTTCACTTACGAGGTATCACACAAGTGCTAGGAAAATCCAGTCAGAGGACATAGCATCTAAATGCTGAGAAGGCACAGACCTGTGCACTGACCTTCCCCAAAATATTTATCCAACAAATAACCTGGGCATTGGAGGCTGACTTGGTGACATGGGTTCCACTATGTGCTAAAAGGGACACAAAGATGAACCAGTCATGAATTCTGTCCTTGGGGGTTTACTCTAAATGTTTTTCTTAAGATTGGTATCTTTGAAGGATAACAGGGAAAATTTTGGTAAAAATGGAATGGAGTCTATGAAGGAGGTGATGGTACTTAGGATGACTTGATCCAAAATTACTAATGAAGATGGGGAGAGAGGAGGTGAGTAATTGAACTCTAGTTGACTGAGACTTGTGGTAGGAAGAGCTGTGTCATGCACAGACATCATTTTATTTATTTTTAAATAACAAAAGTAGATATTTATGAAGTCTGAGGGACACAGGTTAGGCAGGCATCATGTGACAATGAAATGGCAATGCTATGAACTATGCTCCATTCCAGGAATAAAATAGTGTCTATTTGTATTGATTCAGAGTTCTTTGTACTTATCTGGTTCTCCACCACTTGCCATTTTAAATGAACACTTAATGTGTCAAAGATTATTTTCCTTAATACCTGTCTCTCTATTTACCAGAGCCTCCTTTATCTCTCCTCCTTCTCCCCTCTTGCTAAAAGCTGAAAGTTGGTAAGAAAGTAAAATAAAAGGTAGAATATGTGTCTAAACAGATTCAATGTTGTGTTCATTTTTTCCATTTCCTAAATTGTCCAATTTCATCAGACAATGACCTCAATCTAGCCTAGAATAATAAAAGCAATTATCAGCTACTTCATTGCATGAATAAGCCCTACTTTTACTTTGCCAATCAGTCCATTAAGTGTTTGCTGGATTCTTCCATTTTCCTTCTCTATGTCAGAATTGAGGCAAGCATCACAACTAAGTAGTCACACTGCTGTCTGCAAGATAAGAGACACGCAAGGAAAACAGACTCAGAGACTATAAATTTTCCTTGAACTAGAACAACCTATTCTGATCAAAGAAGACAAGCATCACTTAACATTTTACAAACCACTGTCCCCAGAAACACATTACCATGGTAACCCAGGGTTGCAAAGCACACAACATTGGATCAATCCTCTTTTACGGTCATTGGTCACATCATGTGACATGGGACACTTACTTACTGAATGTGTGAAGCTTGTGGCAAACTCATCATTACTAAACAAAATTTGGACAAAACCCAATCACCCTTTTCAATTAAAAATGTATCTTAAGGATAAGATGAAGTAGAAATAGAACTCTAGTCCCATGCCCAGACTCTATTTGTGTAATAATCTACTTAAAATGGGAACCAACACATCAGACTTAGTCCTGATACTCCAGGCAGAGCCATTTTGACCTGCTCCTCAGGGATGCACCCAAAATGCCAATGTGGGTATGGACACATGTTCCATCAATTACACAGACAAAGAAAATGGCATGGAGAAAAGCCAATCTGGATGTATCCTTCCCAGCCAAGGATATATTATTCACAGACCCATCAGCCAATCTGTCTGACTACAGAATCCAGAAGGATTCTGAAATCAGACTGATACCCACGAAACTTGAAAAGCTGAAGGAGAACAGGATGACACTTGGCAAATAGTAAGCCTGCTTCAGAGAAATGCTCAGGGCTTACTAGTCATCAGATATTTCTACCAGGAGTTCTAAACCTGTGGGCGTCTAGCCAAATACCAACAGTGTTTGTTGAGGATTCATTATCAGCCCACACTCTGCCCCAAACTACTAGAATTATCTAGTTTGATATGCTTTTATCAGCTTTGCTTTGCTGCCTCAATGTGGTCACATATCCTGGAAGAATCCTCAGGCCTCTTTTCCTGGCAAGGAAAACTCTGTACCTAGACCGTAGGGCCCACATGAAAAGAGCTCTCCTGGGTTGTGCTTTCATGTGTTCCTCTCTCCTTTGTCAGTGTGAATGAGAGAGTAACCTAGGTGAACTGTGTCCTTACATCATTAGTGGAAACCGGGTAAAGGTATTTGTTCCCTGCTCTTCACTAATCTGACATAAGGATTGATTTGATTCATTTCAAGATAGCTTTATACATCAATTTGAAAGTGACATGTCTCAGTGGTAAAGAACACAACCTCAGTCAACCTGCCTGGGTAATGTACCAGCCCCATCATCTTTAACATGCCTGACCCTTACATCCTTCTTCTGCAGAACAAGAGTAATTATAGTTCCCATTTTATAGGATTTTGTGAGAATTAAAATACTTAATTAGCATGCTGGGCATACAACATATACTCAGTAATTATCAGCTATTAGAATTATTGCTCAGTTTGCCGTTCTCAGAAAGTAAGTGTAGTTCCAAAATTTCTTACCTAGAATGCTTGCAACCAGGTACTCTTTGTAATTCAGAATCTGGGGTATTTTGGAAAGGTAATAAAGAATCTATCTTATATATGTTCTATGATGAGACTTCTGCAGTGGAGTTTAAGACAACACACCATAGTCAAACACAGAAATATTTTTGTAGCAAAGTGCATGAATTTCTACTGAAGGTAGAATAAGTAGAGATGATAAACCTCCTGTCAAGTTTTGTGGCACATGAGTTTGCCTGGCACTACAAACAAGTAGATAAATAAGGACATACATATATAAGTAGCCTCCGTTCCAGAACTCTTTGCATTTCAGAATTGTGGACAGGAGATTATTGATATTAACTGTAGGCCAGGTGGTTCTCTGGGTATCCCGTATCACTCCCCAGTTACCCATCTCCTCCCTGGAATGAATCCCTTATGACCCTTCCAGGTCTCCTCCATTCCTGCGTCCAGAGACAGGAAGAATGACTCCCTGACACCTTCTATTGGCCCCCAACCTAATTTGTCATCCTCTTCCCCACCTCTTGATGAATGGCATCCCAGACTCTAGTCACCTTGGAATACTCCCTCTCCAGTCCATCATGCTCAGACCTATTGCTTTCACTTCCTGCTCTCTAAGCCCCTCCCATGCCATCTGTACACCCATTGGTCAGGACTCTCATTGCAGCTTTCCTAATTGGTCATGATTGCCTGGCTGCCTTGGCTGCTAGGTCAGTCCCCTCTGTGTGGTTCAGGGCATGGTACTTCACATGTGAAAATCCCTGTTGCCTTCAGGAGGTTTCTACCTTTCCAGCCATACCTAGTACTTCTGAAGCCTCCTCTCAACTTCCCCTTCCAGCCATCCCCCCTTACTCCCCTCATACATGACCACAGGCCCCATGCTGTCGTCTCTGCATTCCTGTGTGCCTTGTACTAGATTACTCTTTCACAGCTACCCTTTGACCTCTATCTCATCCTCCAAGGATGAAGCTAACTGTCTTTCTTGAAGACATCTTTGATTGTTCCAGTATGGAGAGTTCCTTCCCCAACCCACCCACCCAGGCCCTTTAACTATTATTTCCTTTATTTCCTGTATTCATTGTGGCTACTTGTGAAAGACTGGAAGACATTATGTTCAGGATTTCAGGCCTGAAATTGAATCCTGTCTCTCACATTTGCTAATAAGGGGTGGCTTCTTTACAGGTTGTTTTCCTCATCTGTAAAACATGGGGACTGAATTTCCTCCCTCATGTTGTTTTTAGAGCACCCTACTGCTTTGCTGTATGTAGAGCAAACCACTTAGCAGAGTGTCTTGGGTACAGTGAGCATGTGAAAAAAGTTGGAGGTTATTTTCCTCTTATTATTTTGTACATTACTCCATGATGTCTTCACTGGACGAAACAGCTGTGGTTCCTAGTTCAAATCCTTCACAGTTTTTCCATAGTCTTTCACATACTGTATGCAATGAATATTTGCTAAATGAAAGCCTTATACTATCACACTCTACCTTAACATTTAAGCTGCTCCAAAGAATAAAAAAGAAAGCCAGAATAAGATCAATTTTGCAGACATAGTCTTAATATTTTTGTTCAAATACAAACCATAAGGTATATCCATTTATTTGAATAGCTCGACCTGAAAAAAATGTAGAGAAGTCTGTGTCTATTGGTGCCACTGAGGAATAGCAGTATGAGGAGTAAGTGAGGAATCAATCAGTCTGGGGTAGAGAGAAGGACCATCTGGCAGAGGAAATGGGAGGCTTCATTAAAGTCTGTTAAGCCCCAAATACTAGGTCAATAACAGAGGGATTTGTTTTGAGCTCTGTAAAACTGTAAGTATGCATGATTGCACTGTGTAATCCAACCAAACCTTTGCTTCTTCTGAGGTGTTCTGCTGTCTATCTAGCTGCAGTTCCAGATGTTTCCCCCCATCCCAAAGCTGCTCCTGGGGTTAAAGTGGGCCTCATTGGCTGAAGGCATGCTGCCAGCTGTGCTAATGTGGTCAAGGCTCCCTTCCTGGGACCAGTAGTGGGACAGAATTCACTGTGGATGGGTTCCCTTTTCTGGGCCACCCCAGGGAAACTCGTTTGCATGGTATGTGATTCTGTTCTCTTTTGCTAAGCCTGAGTACCCACAAGGGAGGACTGGCACTCTTGGCAGTTGTGAGAAACCTGACTCGAGACACACTGGCAGTCGGCCCGCTCTGTCTCAGCCTCAGGGTTTGTTATAAGACAAAATGAGGCAATAAAGGTCTTTCTTTTGTTAGAATTGGATGGCTGTGTGACTGACCCCTTGCCACTGTCCTGCAGTGTCTGATAAGACCACTTCTTTTGGTAGGTGAGGGAGGGACAACTGGAGAGATGGGGGCTGAGATGAGAACAGGACAGAAAACAACAACACTGCATTAAATTCAATTATCAGAGTCACAGAGAAATTATAGGGCTTCAGGCATGCTGTTGAGTGCAATGTGAACTCAACAGCATGGCAGATGGAGCAGGGGGAGACTGGTTGCATGCACCGTTTGCAGTCCTGGAGGTAGGTGGGCACTGCCAGGACCCTCTCAGATTCTAAGAAGGACACACTGGGAATTCAGATATGCATCATGATTATGTGGGACTTTTCTGAAGTCCCCTCCACACCACCTTCTGGGGAGATTATCACATCCCACAGTGTGCAGTCGGTGTGGGGTGAATCCAAGGCACACATCCTTCCATTTGGCATTTGCATATTCCAAGCCAAGCCCTCCAGCCTTCACTTTGGTAGTGTATCCCCATAGCCTTCAGAAAATCCTTTTTCTGCTGAAGTGCATTCACCAAACTATATTTCTATGGCTTTCAACCAGAGAACCCAAATACAGACCATGGCCAAACTCATGTGCATCTGAAAGGAGGTGTTTGCCTTTGGTTTTCCCACAAACACTGCTTCCATTCCTTCTAGGTCCCCTTCCTCAGAAAGCCTGTCGGCATGAAAGATCACTCCAAAGGGAAGTAGTCGGCAATGGAAGACTTCCATTAGCAAATAAGCCAGGCACCAGCTGCTCGTAGTTTGAGGCGCAGTCTGTCTGGGCTTGAGGTCTCTGAAGCAGCTTGGGCTGAACTGACCAGATCACAGAAGGCTCACCAAACTAAACATCCTAACTGTTTATGCTCTTGGGTTGGAAACCTTTTCTAAAATTTCTGATATGTTTTAAATTTCTGCATCAAACCATCATGTAATGGTGAGCTCAACACTGGTTTCTCATGACATGTGGAGATTTTTGATTCTGTACCAATTCCTGTGTGAGTACCTGGGTAAGTAGAGCCTCCTGCAAATCTCCTTGGTTTTCAATAGTCATCTCTCATTTCTCACCACCAAATGTGTGTTTGCACCTTTTATCCCTCTTCTAATTTTGGATTGGTTTAGAAACCAGAAAATCAATCTGGTCAAAATTCTGAAAAGCAGAGGTGAAGAGGAATTTGTTTGTGGGAACATATATAAATCCCAGTGTCTGAACACAATGGCAACCATTCTTTCTCCTGTTAAATGAATGTTCTCTTGTATTCTATAATGATTAGGTAGTCAGACCTGGACTCCAGACATGGGGGATTTTACTATGGTAAAAAGTTTAAAGTTTACTTAATTTTCTTGGTCCCTTTACTCTGCCACCCATGAACTGACTCACAGAATATCACAGAATAAGGCAGGAGTGATAGTGTGGAAATTCTGAGCCCAGGTCTCAAGTGGGGACACAAATCATCTCAACATCACTCAGGGGAAAATCCCTGAGTTCTCGCCAAGCTGTTCTTGCTCAGAGGTGCACATCAGAGCCTCTTCTTGTCAGAGAGGAGGCATGAAAAATGTATTGGTTAACTTTGGTTATATAACAAGCCATCTTAAAATCTAGAAGTTTTAAATAATAATCTTTGTTTATGGTCCACAGGGTCAGAAATTAGGATGAGACTCACTTGGAGTAGCTTGTTTCTGCTCTACTTGGTATGCTTGAAGACTTTGATTTGGTCACCTTTGGTGTCTGAGAAGCTGGCTGTCTTAGACAGCTCTTTCACTGCTGCAACTAAAAGAAGGACCAGCACAATTTTAGAGGAGGAAAAGTTTATTTGAGGGTTCACAGTTTCAGAGGTCTCAACTCATAGACAATAGACTCCATTCCCTGGCGCTCAAGGTGAAGCTGAACATCATGGCAGAAGAGTGTGGCAGAGGGATGTAGCTCACATGATGATCAGAGAGCAGAGAGAGAGAGAGAGAGAGAGAGAGAGAGAGAGAGACATCTGAACTTGCCAAATATATATCCCAAAGCCACACTCCTAATGCCCCATCTTCTCCAGTCACATTTCACTTTCCTTCAATTACCACTCAATCCCATCATGGATTGGGTCAAGGCTGTCATAACCTAATCATATCTCTTCTAAACCTTCTTGCATTATCTCCCACATGAGCTTTTGGGGGACACCTCACATCCAAACGACAACACTGGCCTTCTTTTTCCTCGAGGTCTCTTACCCTGCAGGGGCCAGTTTAGCCTTCTTCCCATGAACACCAGTTTTGAAGAAAATGGAAGCTGTCAGACCATTTCAGACCAATGCTCAGAATTCCTACCTTGTTGGGATTCATTATGGATTCCCATAGGGAGAAAGCATAATTTGGTAGATGAATGCACTAATTAAAATACTACTAAAAAAGAAGGGAGATCAGTTGTAGAGCAAGTGGATTGGGGTAGAGAAGAAGGGAGGGAAAAGGAAGGTTCTGGGGAATGAAATCGATCACCTTATTGCATGCACGTGTACAATTGGCATAATGAATTCCAGTATTATGTATTGTAATGCACCAATAAAAACTAAAAATTCCCACATTGTCACTTGTGCCATATTCTGTGAGTCAAAGTAAGTCATACAAGACCAATCTAGACTCAAGAGTGGAGAAATAGACACCACCTCTTGGTGGGAGAAACTGAAAAGAATTTGACCATTTTCAATCCGGCACAGCAGGAACCTCTAAGTTCATTATTTTGTAAAGGACTAATTAGGCATAAGGTCTTCTGATTTTAAAATAATCGTTTTTCCCTGGCCCTGTCCAGCCTCTCACTATTTGATTAGTGCTTATGAATTAACAAAGTGTTTTCACATTCATTCTTTCCTTTATCCACATGACAAACATTTAAAGTGTGTCATCTCTTGTTTTCAGAGAAGTTAGCCACTTACTTAGGGTCCCAGGTATAAAAGATCTTAATTCCTATGCTTGTTCCCTCTACTGTTCTCATATGGAATTCCATTTATTTTGATTTAATTAATTATAATCTCATTTGAGATCAGAATGGAAGCTTTACTCTTTCCACATTTAAGCCTGCTGGCTCAGAGCTACCTATTGCAGATGAGCACAGGTTGTCTGGGATGCACTTGTTTGTAACCATGCTTACAAATTTCAGACATGAAAGGAATCTATTTTATACCAGTAACTAGATTGGCTTTATTGCAAGTAGTAGTAGATACAGCTATTACTCCTCACAAAAGAGGACTGCCTCAGTCATTTCACTAAGAAAAGGTAATAGCAGGTAGGGAATCATTATGGCTTCTAAATATCTATAGTGGAATTCTCCAAACCTCTTCCTTTCAGATAGCGACACCCATCAAATGGGGTGTGTAGAACTTAACTGAAAGTTTTATATTCATCTGGAAATATATTTGAGCTGTCAAATGGAAGGAAGAAAGAAAGGGAGGAATGGAGGGAGGGAGCAGAATCCCTATCTTCTTGAGAATCCTGAGGCTTTACTAAGATGCTCCTTTAAGAATAAAATATACATTAAGTAAATCAAACATCAGAGCCTCGACACTGGAAAATATGCTCAAGAACATGCTGAAGGATTAGAGATCATTATTGTTCACTGAAAAGGATAAGTAAGTCTTGAAATGACTATATCCATATAGTCTTTATTTACCAACTGTAGTTCTGAACTCCCCTCATTTTTTCATCTTAGTTGGCAAAGAATCAGAGACCAAGACTCTTGGAAAATTGCTAATCTGTGCGCCATATGGCACTTAGGAGAATATTGTCACTGATGTTGCTGTGAGGCTTTACATTTTTGTCAAACGAAGGAGCATTCTTACTTATAATCTTTCTTTTTATTCCAACTCTATGAGAGAACCAGGGCAATATCCCCGAAGCATGAGTGAAGAAACCAGAACTCTTAGAAGTTAATTGACTACTCTAAATCACAAATCAACTAAGTCAAACATCAGGCTAAAGCTCATATTATGACTCATTCTATCACATTCTTGGTTTTTTAAAAAAACACAATGGTTTACGGATTCTTCTGAATATAAAATAAAGAAATGGACATACACAAAAAAGTCTAAACAAGAAAATTTTTTTCTGAAACTTCACAACCTGGAAATGATCACTGTTAGATCTATTTTCTTTGTCTTTAATATTAATGAAATTATATATGTATATAGATCTTTATCTGATGTTTTAGTTATTGGCTGTTTGGTTTTGTGTAACCTTACACCAAGAACGTTTTTCTACATTACCATGAGATCCTTGAACATATGATTATAAAACACTATAATGACATCATGTCATATGCATATTCCATAACTCATTTAATCTATGACCTATGATGTGACATTTTAGGTAATGTCTTACTTTTTTGCTTCCGTAAATAATAATAGGATAAAAAAGTTACATGTAAATCTTTTCTGTTTATGAATTATTCTTTAGGACACAGAGTTAGGAGATTGCAAGGTGAAAAGCCATTCTGATTGTTAAGGCCCTTAACATTTCTTCACATATTAAATCTCCCCTTTAAGTCCAAATGAAACATTGACTGTGCAAGAGAACATCTCAATCAAACAGCAGAGTTCTTTCCACTGGAAATTCTCTTGTAGGAGAGTCAGGGACATATTCAATGGATGATAGATTCATCTCACAAATAGACCCTCCATAGAAATTGGTAATTACTTTTAAACAGGCTTTGCTTTCTTCTGCTCCCTGTGTCCCTGTTCTAGGATTCTGTTGTTATCTTGCAGATTTCTTGGAACTCTATTAAGTATAAAAGATTTGGACATGGCCTCCACAAAGCAGAGAGAGAGAGAGAGACTCCACTCACCATGGACAAAATATATCCCTGAAGGCATGGCTCCAATATCCATCTCCTTCAGTCACACTCTACCTGGGCTTCAGTTAGCACTAGTTAATCCCTTTGCAAAAGGCACTTTTCCTGCTCTTTCATAATTTATTTCTGTGCTCAATGCTGTGTTAGATACCACTGAAAATTTTGCTTGTTTGGGGAATAATTGTTGCCTGTACCTTCCCTACTGCAAAACTGAATAGCTAATAGTTCACTCTAGGATTTTTAGTTCAGCTTTCAGTTGTTTAAAGAGGAAAAATTTACTTTATCTAGATCAAAGAAACTCAGGGATCCTTGAATAAAGAGAAGAGACAACTTCATGATAAATGCAGCTCTGTGTGTGACCCCTTCTTCCTTTCTTGCTTTCCATCAGTCTTTCCATAGTTATTTATTAGGTCAATACTCTGTGAGTCAAGCTGTGTTTGGGACCCTGAGGGCAGATTTGTGAATAAGAAACATAGAACTCATATTCTGGGAGCTTATAGACTGGTGAAGGTGATAGACAATTGATTAAAAACAAAGTGAGGTGAAGGCTTGGATACAGCAGAGAGTCTGAACCTAGTAAAGAGGTCTGCAAGGGCCTCCATGGAGAAGTGGTGTGCATGTTGAAACTTGAAAAGGTAGGATCAAGTAGCCAGATCAAAGTGGACACAGGGACAGAGAAAGGAACATATGGTGAAGAAATATTTTAAGCAGAGAGGAATTTAAATTTTCTTTCATGATTTCAAAGAATTCTTAGGAAACTTGTAATATAAGGAAGGCTCCTTATACAAGTAGAGGATAACTACAAGAAGCCTACTATGAACATTCACTTGATGGTAAAATGCTGATGGTAAAATGCTACCATTTTCCCGTGATGACTGGGAGCAAGACTTGGATGTCTGCTAACACTTGTTCTATTCAGTACTGTGCTCCAGGTCCTTTATGGTGCAATAAAGCAAGAACAGGAAATCAGAAGTGTAAGGATTGGAAAGGGAGAGCAAATGTCATTATTTGAAGATGACATATTGTATAACGTGCCAACATATCTACTGATAACCTTTTAGAATCAATTATGAATGCAGCAAGATTGAAGAATTATAATATAAAAATTATATTTAATAACTCAGGACAGTAAGAAAGTGACAATTTAAAACAAAAACCAGGTACAATAATATTAGAAATATCACATAACCAGTCAAAGCTTACAGTGACATTTATTACTTCTACCCAGAAAAGTCATAAAATATTATTAAAAGAAAAATTTTAATATATACATAAATTAATGAATATGCTGTTTTTCACAGAGCAAAAAATTCAGTATTTTAAGATTTAATCTTTAATTGGCCTGTACATCAATAGAACACTAACAGCCCTAGAATCTTTCCAGGAAGTTCAGAAGTTACTTCTATAGGTAGAATTCACAATCAGCTAACACTACACATCCACCATAATACTAAAATTACAAAAACTTTTCCAATGTCAAACTTAGCAAAGATGTGAAGGAACTGAAACTCTTTCACATTGCTATTGGTAAAAAACACCTTTAATACTATTTGTTATAATCTATTAAAATTGAGCACATGCATTCCTAATAAATAATAATTCCATTCCTAGGCTTATTCTCTCCTGAGTCCCAGGGCCTACATGGGTGCATTAAAGGAGGTATGTTAGACTGCTCAGAACATTATCATTCATAAAAATTCCAAACTATAAGTAACTCAAATATCCATGCAACCTAGAGTAGTTAAATTGACATATATTCATATAGCAAAATACCATTTAGTATGAAAATTAGTGAACTAACCCTACATGCAGATTAAGTCAGACAAATATAATATTGAGTGCAAGAAAATAGGCACAAAATTATATGTCAGCAATCAAAAAAGATAAGTTCATAGTTGTAAATATTTTAAAATAAAGAAAATTATGAAAAATCTATGCTAATAAAATGGAAAATTTAGATGAATTGGACAATTTCTTGAAAAATTTGATAAAAAACCAGAACCAAAAAGAAGTGGAAAATCTAATATTCCTATAGCTATTGAAAAAATTGATCCATAACTCAAAGCTTCTCTCAAAGAAAACTTCAAAGATCAATGACTTCATTCATGATTTCTACCAAATGCTTACAGAATAAAAATAATACTATATTTTCACAAAAACAGAGAACATAAAAAGAAAGAGCAACTCTAATTCATAAAAGAGGCACCTTGATAGCCAAAGCAAATAAAAACAATAAGGAAAATGAGATTTTGTAGGCCAATCCCACACTGAAACAAAAGTCTTGAATAAAACATTGGTTTTAGCCCAGCAATTTATAAAACAGGGTACCACATCATGGTCAATGGTGATAGAGTCATATAAGTGCTAGTTTAATTTAACATTTGAAAATCAATGCAACTGTCTATATAAACAAAATTAATAATACATTCATATGACCATCTCTGATATATTTTTGAGAGCTTAACAAAAGTATAAAAAATCATGATCTTGAAACAATTCTTAGTAAAGTAGGAATTTAAAGGAACAATTTAAATTAGATACAAGGTAGCTACAAAACCCACAGAAAACAGACTTAATTTGGAATGCCTTAAAGCTTTCCCTTAAAGACCAAGACGTTTAATGCCACCACTTCTATTGAACATTGAACTGCAGGCTTTATTCTGTAAGACAGCACATAAAAGCTATAAGAATTAAAAATAGTACACAGATATATAAACAAAATTAGTAAGTAAGCTAATAAGTTTCTGAATACAAGGTCAATACAGACAAAATCATCAATTGTATTCTCATTTACCAGGAGTAGTTTAAATATAATTTATGACATAAATATTTTCTATTCAGATTGGCATCCAAGATAGCAAATACCTAAGAACACATCACAATAGATGCATACGAGTTCTACAGAAATTCAGAAAATACTGTTTAGAATTTAAAGAACAACTAAATAAAAGGATAGTCTAAGTCCGTGAATTAGAAGACTTAATTATAAACACATTCGTTTATAATCAATATCACAGCAGCATTTTTGTTTACATGAATACTGAGTTTATTATACAATTCATATGATAATCCAAATATCAAAAATAACCAAATTAATCTTGAAAGAAAAGAACAAAATTAGTTAAAATTTACTTCCAGATACCAAGACTTTTTGGTATTGAGTCAAATGCCAATACATACAGAAAAACAAACTTGATCACTACATTGCAGAAAATCATCAATTCTAGCTGGTTTGTAGAAACAAATATGAATCAAAGCTTTGGGAGAAAAACATGAGAGGCTTTCTCCATGACATTGTAGTAGGAAAAATAACAAATGAAATGTAGAAGATTGATAAGCCAAGCTTCACTGGAAACTAAAACATACAATTGCTCAAAATTGAAAGTAAAGAGGAGGGTGAGAGAAGTAACTGAAGATGGGAAACTGTGGCAGAGGCTGCTGCAGTAGCTGTCTAGCCCCCTCTTCCCTGTGGGACCCGCATCTTCACACTCTACCTGGAAGACTCCACACAACCTTTGCACCTAATTACTCCAAATTGGCCCTTAAATATCAGCTTCCTGTGATTTGTATTTGCAATGTCCCTCAAAGGCCCATGTGTTAAAGGCCTGGTGCCCTGTCCAGAGTTCTGTTAGGAGGTAATGGAACCTTTAGGAGGGACATTGGAGGCATGCCTTGAAAGAGATATCGGAGCCCAGCCCCCCTTCCTGTCTGTCTCTTTTTGCTTCCCAACTGCTATGATGTGGTCGGCTTTGTTCCACCCACTGCTCCCTACCATGATGTACCGCCTTTCCACAGACCCAAAAGCAGTACTCCAGCTGAGCATGGACTGAAATCACTAGGCAAAATAAACCTGCCCTCCTTATAAGTGGATTCCTCTGCTATTTTGCCACATTGTTAGGAGGCCAACACACAGCTCTATCTTGGCTTTCTCTTGGTCCTCATTAAACCTCACTGTTACTATGGCTTATACCATTCTTATTGTCTGATTGTGGCCTTTGTCATATTTGAAGTTTTATATTTATTTGAGTGCTTCCTTGGTTTGTATCTGCCTCACACACTAAATTGTGCATCTCAATCATATCTGATATTTATACTTACTATATCTTTAGCATTTGGCATATGAGGGATTCAGGAGATATTCATTAAATAAATAGGTGAATGAATGAATAAATAAGATTTGGGTGTAAGCATAAAAATAGAAGAGATTACAGAAAGTTGGAGGAGGGTGAGTGTGGCCATAAAAGAGCAATGCAAAGGATATTTATGGTGATAGATATGCACCCTTTTCTTCACTGTGCCAATATCAATATACAGGCTTGGCAAGATCTTATCATTGGGGGGAAGTGGACAAAGGGAACATCGATTCTCTCTGAATTATTACTTAGAATTGTATGCAAATTGATAATCATCTCAAAATAAAGTTTAATTTAAAAAGTAGCATAATGTTCAACCCATGGAAATCAGCTTAAAATTCTGCTGATCTCTGAAATACAAGGTAGGGAAATCCCCAACCAATTTTATAGGGCTGTACCAGACTCTGCTACATAATGATTGCTAAAATAGTGGAATGCTTGTGAGTGTCTACATGATCCTCCTATAAATGTTTAGCTGGAAAACACCCAGATATGCATTTTTGAGACATACAGATAGTATCAAATTTGAATGGAATGATCCATAAACTTTAAGAGCTGTAATTTGGGAGAACTAAATGGTAACCTTTTGTAGTCACATTCTAGCATTGTTGGCATTATAAGATTGTGAGCACATGATTCAGGTCTACCTTTATGTATCCTGAAGAAAATATCTGTTCCTGATGCTTTATTTAGCACAAATACCTACATTTGTGGGGGTAGTGACTTTTACTAGGCCATCCATTGCCTAAGACCTGCAAAAAATAAGGTATTTGCCATGGTTTAAAGATATTGGAGAAAAGAACTTTCAAAATGTCAGTAGGACTTTGTCCCCATTATGAGGGAAATTTTATTATAAAATACATTCCTTAATGAGATATCTATTTGGGGACATAAAAGATAGCGCAGAGACCCTTTAAATATTAGAGATTAACTATGTAGTGTATGTAGATGATCTCTCTCTATTGATACAGATATAGATATGAATGATCTTGTGTGTGTGCATGTGTGTATTTATGTGGTTTTTATTAATTATATAGATGATCTCTGGGTATGAACTCCGTGTGTGTGTGTGTGTATGTGTGTGTGTGTGTGTGTGTGTGTGTGTGTGTGTTGCTTTAAAACCTACTAGTCTATTTCTTTACATTTGCTTTCAGCATTTTCATTTTCACTACGTTTTCAAGATAAAATTTGATTTGTGTGTTTCTTAAACAATTCTTTGAGTATTTCTTTTGCTTTATCTCCCAACTTATACCCTGCATCCTCTTTTCTAGTATTTCCTTTGATTACTATCCTCCCATGGCATTTTCAGGACAAAATAACCATGCAATTATATGTTGAAATGGCTCAATAATTGCAAGCACAGTGTTTGAATGCTTCACACAATTGGTTGTTACAAAGACAGGACCTTTTCGGGTCATCTCTGCTGGAGATATTTGCCATCAGACAGATGTAAATATAGTCACCTGGGAAAAATGTTTCTTGGAAAAAAAAATAATTCAAAGGATGTTGAATGAGAGTAGCCAAAATCTCATAGTCCTTAATGCACTAGCTAGTGAGAATAACAAAATAACGGAACACATGGAAATAGCATTCGATTGATGCCAAAATGAAAGAAGGCATTTGTGGGGAGGCAGCTGAAGAGAACAGGGTAGGATCAAGCCTTGTTTGGAAATCTGATTAGTAAGATATAAGAGGGAGTAAGCAGCCTATTGGATTAAAGGACTAGTGAAAACCAATAAGTCACTCTCGGCAGAGTTGAAAATGCAATAATGAAACCATCAAGATATACAGAGATGGACATACATCTTCTGGAGGTAGAAACAGTATGAAAAAATGGAGGTGAGATTTGGAAAATATTTTCTTGCTAGCCTATGGGGATCTTTTCTTTGCAAGTAAGGGGCAACATGTTGGTCTTTACAAAGCTGAGCTCTTGGTAATTTTTAATTTTCCTTTTCTAACAAGATGCCTCAGAAGATATGACTGGGAAACAAAACATCACTAAGACAAGAACTTAAAAACTTGGGTAGAGTCCTCAAAGGTAAGTTATCTATGCTTTCTTGACAATTTCTAGAACAGAAATTATGATCTAAGTCACAATTCCACATAATACCACAGTTCAATTGAGTTATATAGTCTGAGAAAAAGAAAGAACAAGAACTGAAAATAAGAACACAGCCTCAGAGACTTGTAGCATAATCAATTAAACAACCATATTGTGTCTACTAGAAAATTAAAGACACATACAGGTTAAAAGTAAAAGGATAGAAAAACATATACCATAAAAACAATAATCAAAATAGGGCTGGAGTAACTGTCTTTAGGTCAGAAGAAATAAATTTTAATACAAAAATTGTTATTAGAGACCAAAAGTACACTTTATAATCATAAAAGGACAAATGCATGAAGAAGATAATCCATTGTAAATCTATATGCTCTATATGCATAGAGCTCCATGAAGAAAAAATGCACAGAATTTAAGGAACAGACAATTCAACAAGAGCAATTTGAAACATCAATGACTCATTTTCAATAATGGATAGAACAACTGATGGCAACCAACAGGGAAATAGAAGACATCAATAACACTATCCAACAAGTAGACCTAGTAAAAACCTATGAAATACAGATTCTTTTCAAGTGTTCATGCTACATTGCCTAAATTGACCATGTGTTAGGTCATTGAACAGGAACATTAAATTTAAGCCAATTGAGATCATAGGACTTTTGTGTTGCAACCACAAAGGAATTAGGTTAGAGATTAATAACATGATGAAATATGGGGAAATCACAAATATGTAAAATTAAACACACTCCTAAATAAGGAATTAATCAAAGAAAAAAATCAAATTAAAAAATTCTCTGAGATGAGTCAGGCATGGTGGCATATGCTTGTATACCAGTGACTCAGGAGGTTGAGGCAGGAGGATCCCAAGTTCAAAGCCAGCCTCAGCAAAAGCGATGCACTTAGCAACTCAGTGAGACTCTGTTTCTAAATAAAATACAAATAGAACTGGGGATGTGGCTGAGTGGTCAAGAGACCCTGAGTTCAATCCCCAGTACCCATGAAAAATACTCTGAGATGAATGAAGATAAAAACACAGCATACCCAAATTATGGGATGCAATCTAAGTAGTGCTTAGAGGAAACTATATTGTTGTTGGTACCTATATTGTAAAAAAGGAAAGATCTCATATCACTTACCTGATCTTTCATCTTAAGAACCTAGAAAACAAAGAATGAATGAAACCCAAAGCAAGAAGTAAAGAAACAATAAAGTTTAGAGCAAAAATAAATAGAAGAGAAAACCAATAGAGGAAATCATTTAATAAACTCTTTATGTGTCAGACATTGCGTGAGACATAGTTGTCACCATTTCTGTCTTATTCTCTCAACTGTGACCTCCTTATGGGACAGAGTCTGAATTGTTTTCATGACTTCTACAGTAACTTGTACCTAGTACTCCATGGCCTTTGTTGAATGTGGTCTATCCAGCTGAACAATTTGTACTCACTGCATGTTGAACTTTTATCAACAACACTAAGAGGTTCCCACAATCAATTATGATTCCCTCGGTTATAGTATTAATAGATAAAAATTACTGAATGTTTTCCAGGTGGCAGACTGCTTTATCATTGATGTTCACAGAAATTCTGAAAAAGATGTGAGTTTTCTGTCCTTTTCATAAATGAGGAAAATGAAGACTAAGTTCCAGGTCAAGGACTCACAGTGATAAGGGTCAGAGATGGGTTTTGGACCAAAGCTGTTTCCACGATAGTACCATACTAAGTACTAAAATAAAGCCTCGCTGGAAACTGGACAGACTATTGTGTGCAAACAAGGAGCTAAAGAATCCATGTCCCAACATGCAGAAATAAAGGGTCTTTGAGAATAGCCAACCAGGTGGCATGGTTGTCCATGAGGGATGTCTGAGGCAAGCCCTCTGACAGTAGCTGCTGCCTGTCGTGGACAGTGAGCTTTCAGACTGCAATGCTAAGAGCCATGTTAGGTCTTCCAAAATTGATTTTCCCCCTATGATGGCTTTTGTACCCTTTAGCAACCCAGGCTTATTTTTTGATTGAACTAGACCCTAGTAATTTCCAGACTAAATGGATTTCAGAAGTTCTGAAAGACTGAACTGTTTGAAAAATGCACAGCCTACATGTGGCCACAGAGGGAATCTTCCTCTTAAGCCAACTGCACTCTAAATATTGAAATGTCATTTTCACAGCTAATGTAGTTTTTCCAGATGGATTATTTTTCAAAATTGGTCGACATTAGCAGAAGTACTGATTCTTATTATAAGAAAACTCCATTTCTTCGAGTTTGAAATGAACCAATGTTGAAAGTAATGTTCTATGAGTGGAAATGGGAATAAAGATATCTCTAAAGTCACTTGTCCCTGATGTATTTTTTCCCAAGACTTGTGAGAAACATACTGTTATTCTATTGAGTCGGGAAAGGAGTTACCTTATAAGGTTTAGTAATGCCCCTGGAATGAATTCTACAAGGGACAATCGATACATCCATTTTGACTAATGACGGCAATGTATGATAGCCATCGGAAATAAGCATCCTTGTAATCAATGCTCCCATTTGGAAGGCAAATTTGAAAGCTAATTCTGGACTTTATCTCATTCAGTATCTCTCTTTTTGGTGCCAAATGATCTAATATCAAGGGTCTACATTGCAAAGTTTTGTTTTGTTTTAATCATTTTGTGAATGTATAATCATGCATGCAGTCAAGTATATTCCTCTTCAGTGCACAACCTAATAAATGTTCATATAGGTATGAAGTGGTGTAACTACTACATAATCAAGACATAAAAAATCTCCAGCATCCCAGAAAGCTCACTTGTGAGTTTTGGTGACAAAGGGTGATTTTACACAGAATTGCAATAGTGCTATTTTTCTGGACACATATCACAGAAATGTGGGAGTGGAGATTGATGGAGAAACAGGAGCCCAGAAGGTGTCCTAACACTTTGAGGCTTGTCTTTAAGATTTTGTAAGTAGGTAAGGCCTTATGGGTTCAATCTAACATAAAGTGTACGTAAATCTAGGCCTGTTGTGGTTTAGATATAAAGTGTCCTCCAAGAGCTCATGTGTGAGACAATGCAAGAAAGTTTAGAGGTTAAATAAATGGATTATTTAATATTTGAAGTTTAGAGGTTAAATAAAATTAGGTATATATTATTAATACATTTGGGCTATTTAATATATAATTTGGGTTATTTAATAATTGGGTTATATTATCTTAATCAGTGCATTAATCCCTTATGGGGGATTAACTGGGTGGTAACTGTAGGCATGTAGGGTGTGGCTAGAGGAGGTGGGTCACCAAAGGTGTGACTTTGGGGTTTGTATTTTATTTGTGATATGGTGATACCTCTCTTTCTCTCTCTTTCCTTCCTGGTGCCATTTCCCAGATTCTTTCCTCTGCCACACCCTTCCTCCATGAGTTTCTGCCTCACCGTGGACTCAGGGCAGTGGAGTTGGCTGTCTAAAGACTGAAACTGTGAGCAACAAACAAACTTTTCATCCTCTAAAATTGTTCTTGTCAGATCTTTTGGTTACAGCAGCAAAAAAAAACTGACTATGACTAAAACATCAATGTATTATTGTGGTTAGAGTCAACCATCTAAATAGTTAGGATTACCAAAAACAGAGAAACGTGATAAAATAATTTTAAGAAAGATGTTATTATATTCATACAATTTGAAAGTAAGAGATTGAGGAGAGAGTTTAAACTATTTTAAAACTAGTTTTAAACTATTTCAATGCTACCGCTTCAACTTTATGAATAAAACAAATATTTATTATTTCTACAATTCATTCATTCAACTTGTTTTTTATTGAACACTACCATAAGCCAGGAGATGGAATATACCCAAAATTAGCACTGCCCATTGTCAGCAGCAGCTACCCTGAATCCACATCTTAACAATTTTTCAAAGACATTTTTATCCCACAGCTGATTTAGCTGCTGTACTTTTAAGTCTGTGACTGTATTTACAGTTTTCTTTTTGCCTGTGACATTTGCATTGTTGACTCAATGCTTCAGTAACTCTCTGTGCCCTTTACATATCCTACAGCTAGTAACTATGCTATTTACTTGAGAAAAAATAATGAATCTGAAGTTGAAATGCTTTGAAGAATATGAGCCAAGATCTTCTATATCCTGACTAGGCATTTTCTAAGCATGATTCGAAAAAGAATAGCTGGTCAAGTATTGCTTCAGTGAGGGTGGTGAGGGGAGAAAGGAGATGTTTGCCTAAACTTTGGGATCCTTGTAATGAAGCCCTTGGACTTTTAGGGAAGCTGCAGTCAGAAAGTTACCTGGTTTTCCTCTTCTTCTTTCAGTCGTGAATGGTGTGAGGCTCTGCCTGCTTGCATAGATTGCACAAGCCTAGGACAGGAAATTCAATAAGAGAAGCAATTCTGGGGCTGAATTGGATTCATTCTGGCTTGAGAAAGAAGATCTGAAGAGGAGGAATGGGGAAGACAGAGTGGATCAAGAGAACAAATCTGGAAGAAGAGAAAGCACAGGCCAAAGCTGAGGTTACAGTACTAAAGTTTGTCTCCTGTTTGTTGGACACTGACTATGCATCAGGCCCTCTGCTAGTCCCAGAGCTGGCAGAATCTAGTTTGAGTTTCACAACAGTCCTATGGGGCATCTACTATTATTTTTGTCAACTTGAAATAGATTGAAGGTCAGATGTTTTCTCCAGATCACACAGCTGGTAATCAGCAGAGCAGCTTTTAACTGTGCTCATGCTGTTCCCATGTCTCTTCTGTGTTGAGATAAGGGAATAATATAGGACATGGGGATTTTTGTTGACAGATGAAAGATGGGCAGAGGTATCTGCAAGTCTGGAGATGGAGAACTGGAGAGACAAGGTCATCAGCTTTTATACATCCCAGTGTTTTCTGCAAAACTCAGAATTCTCCAGTGTATACAGTAGCCCCACACTTAGGGAGTCTGACTCCTGGTCAAACCTCGATACCTTCTTCTAAGAGATGCTGGTTTTCTTATCTTTATTCCTAAACAAGGACCCCCATAACCAGAACAGTTGTCTAAGCCATTTTTATCTCACTATACTGTCATGAGCACGTGTATTATTATAAAGCATGGAGTACCTATATTATTTCCTCGTCACAGAAGAGATGTAACAATACGTGACTACATAGAATCTAGACTAGGTGGGGCCCTATCCTCTACCTGCTCCTTTGGGCTGGCTTAGCTATTTGTGCTGAAGTTATTTTTGCTTAGCCATTTGTTCTCTTTAAGAACTAGTGCCAATTTTTGTCCTAATTTAAATTAGATTCTAGGAGATTCACAAACTTGATTCATTCTTCTTCCAATCTTCCTCCTCCTCAGCATCCCCTTCTTTCTTTCCCCCTTCCCCTCCTTCCTTCTCCTCCTCCTCCAGCTCTTTTTTCTCCTTTTTTAGGAAAATGATTTCAGAGACTCCATGTGTTTCGTCATTAGAGTTCCTTCTAGAGCCAGCCCTACAAACTATGTCTGGGAAATGCAGGGAGAAGCAGTTTGCCCAGTCACACTGAGGCCTCTGGGGTGGACCGGGCAGAAATGACCTCCGAGAATGTCTAGAATCTAAGAATCACACACAATTCTCACACATGCCTCTTATGAGTTGACGTATGCTCCTATCCTGGCTCCTAAAGAGGATGCACTCTTCACCGTGTGCCCACCCTGTGCCAGGAATTAATCTGTGTGCCAGGGACATGGAATTAAATGAAGCTCAGTCCTTATCTTAGTTTTGGCAACATGAGTGTAGGGATAAACATGGTAGCAACCTATATTTTTTATTATTGGTTTGGTTTAGTTATACATGACAACAGGATTCATTTTGACATAATTTAAGAAGTATGAAATATAATTTGTTCTATTTTTGTCCCTAGTACTTTTCTTGCCCCTCCCCTCTCCCTTTCCCTATTCCTTTCCCTCTACTCTAGTGATCTTTCTGCTATTTAATTACAGTTTGCTTCTTTTTTTTTTTTTTAATTAGTGTCTTGTGGATGTACATGATGGTGAGATTCACTGTGGTATATTCATAAGAATGTTAGGTCACATTCATTCTACTGTCTTTCCCTATCCCATCCCTCCTCCCTTCCATTCATTCCCCTTTATCTACTCCACTTATCTTTCTTCTATTCATTTATTTTTATCCCCCCTTTTGTTTTGGATAAAATTCCCTGTATCAGAGAAAACATTCTACCTTTGAGTTTTGGGGACAGGCTTTATGTCACTTAGCACAATAGTGTCTAGTTCCAGATATTTACTGGCAAATGCCATAAAATCATTCTCCTTTATGACTAATACTCCATTGTGTATATATACCACAATTTATTTATACATTCGTTTGTTGAAAGACACCTAGGTTGGTTCCATAGCTTAGCATTTGTGAATTGAGCTGCTATAAACATTAATGTGGCCACATCACGATAGTATGCTGATTTAAGTCCTCTGGGTATATAGCGAGGAGTGAGATAACTGGGTCAAATGGTGGGTCTACTTCTTGTTTCTTTGGGAATCTCCGTACTGCTCTCCAGAGTGGCAACCTATCCTTAATATGTCACAATTAGGAATTAAATCAACCACATGAATGATATGCTACACGATCGCTGGGAAAGGATTAATTCTGCTTTAAGTAAAAACAATTGAGGGAGGTTGTTTGAATTGGGCTTTGAATTCCAAGAAAATTTTACCTAGGCAAGAAAATAGGAATAGTTTGGAATAATAATGCCGAAGAGGATTGTGTGGTTTTTATTACTCACTTGAAGCAGTATCCATTTATTGATTTACTCAGTAAATTATTTGCTGGATTTCTACCTTGTACCAACTAGCTAGACATTGAGGAGGGCAGTGAGCACGCTTATGCAGCTCCCTGGCCCATGGAGGGAAAATTTTATTCAGGAAGACATAAGTAAAGTGGCTACTTAAATCATTATTTTCTTTTGTTAACAATCTTGATAAGCAGAATTGGAGCATGCCACAAATGTACCTAAAGTATGGCCTGTTCTTGCCGATGAAGGGAGGGCTTCTCATGGAAACAATATTTACTTGTTATGGGAAAGATGGTTGGGAATTATCTAAATCAGAGGAAAGAAGCATCCTGACATAGCTGTTGTGGGCTACATTGTGCCCCCAAATTCATATGCTGAAGCCTTAGCCCCAGTACTGCAGAATGTGACTACACTGGAGGAAGGGGTTTTGAAGGGGTGCTTGTTGAAGTGAGGCCATTCCAGTGAGCCCTAAACCAACCTGACTGGTGTCCTTATAACAAGAAGAAATTTGGAAATATAAAGAGACTCCAGGGATGCAAACCAAGCAAAGGCCATGTGAGGACACAGCAAGTAGACAGTCATCTACTAGCAGAAGAGAGAAGACTTACAAGAAGCCAGCCCTGCCAACACCCTGACCTTGGAGCACTGGTCTCCAGAACTTGAGAAATAGATTTCTATTGTTTAAGCCACCAGTCTGTGGCATTTTGCTATAGTAGCCCTGTTTATTTAAGGGGCTCTGTTTGGAGAGTTAGAAAGATGGCCTGTGTTGCTGATGACACACTCACTGTGTGACCTGGGTAAATTTGACTACTGTCAGATTTCTCAGGCTTCTCTCCTATAAGACAAAGATTTGGACTGGTCTCCATCTCTGAGGTTTATTCTGGGTCCAGGATGCTGTAAATTAATGTGTTGAGCCCTTATAAGATGATTGTTTGGGAATCTCTTAATGAGACTCAGAACACTTTGGAAAACATTCTTGATTTATCAAGTCCAACAGTGGATGATCAACAAATGCTTGTTGAAATGATGGACAGCTGGACAGATAAACATCCTCCAACATCTATTCAATGGTTGAAGGAACACCAGCTGGCTAGAGATATGTAGAAGAGTGTATGCAGAACAGTAAACTATTAATAATAACCACTAAAAGTTACTTAGAATTTCTCTGGGCAACTTTATAATATAAGCATAATTTTGTAAGTGAAGAAACAGAGATATAGGGAGTTTAATCATCTCAGGAATCCCCAGGCACCTTGCACACGAAGGACCAATCAGTGAACTTTGAGTCCTGAACTGGCAGCATGACTGCCCTATGGTGAGTATGGTGAGGATCAGGAGATGGCATGGCCAGGCCCTTTCCAAGGTAGACCCTCAGAGCCTTGAGAATTTGCTTTCTCTCCCTCCTCAACTTCCTAATGCCTGTACCTCATAAAGGGAACAACAGAGTAACAGAAAGTCTATTTCAAACAGAATTGACAGTTTCTAGAAATTTCCCAGCTGTCGGAGAAGGATGCACTTTACTGGATTAATCATCTTTCCTGCACTAGATGGCTTGGAGCCTATTAGTATAACTGGCTCATCTGATTCTACCTGGATACCATCATCCCCCCCAGGTGAACGGCCAATGACCTTGCCTACTTCTTAGTGGGTCTAATTGGTATTAAGTAATTTTTTTTCATGAATGACTTCATAAGCATAGTTCATAGTCTTGTTTATATTTATATGCTGTATAATACTCCTACCAACCCTCTAAAGCATAAAATTGGCTCTGTAGAATCCCTACTATCATTGTATTTTCACTACTAGCTTCTAGGAAAGGAAAAAAACAGTTCTATGAGGTTGTTTCCATCAAGGATGAGGACAAAAAATTAGCAGTCTCTAAAGTATGAGTGTCACTGCTGTGGACTCTGGAGATCCATATCTCCAGTGCTGGGACATGTTACCCCAAATGCAGAAAGAGGCTTCTTGCCCAAGTCAATCTCACAACACTGATATGTCCACATGGAAGTAGAATTGGCTCTGCACCTCACATGGACTACAGAAACTCAGACTAGGGAATAAAGCTCCTTTGGCTACTCTGCTCTGCTTACTAATTTTGCCATTTTTATATTCCACAAAGCTCTGGATCCTTTGCAGACCATTATTCTCCATCCAAAATCAATGAGTCTTGCCTCATGCCATCTCCTTGCCTACACTCAAAACTCTCACTGTTGTCTTTAAAACATTCCCTCCTTCCCCTGCCCATCCCTAACCTTCTTTCCAAAAGGCCATTTTATCAGTCAATTCATCAGAATTGACTAGGGAGCTTTGTAGATCTACTGCTTCCAGGGCATTGCCTGGGAGAGATTCTTATTCATTAACCTTGTGGTAAAGCTAAAAAGTATTTTTAAATGTTCCCCCATTAACATAAACGAAATTAGCAAGATCTCCAGGGAGGGGAACAGGTTGCCCGGGATGGTGGAGAAAGTGATCCTTTTCACGTTTGCCTTTTTCAATATTTTGGATTTATATACAGTATTATTTATTCCCACAAAATAAATGAAATTCAAAATGAATGCATAAATAAACAAACACATGAAAGCATGTTCCCTAGGTGATTTCTGCTGCACAGTCAGGTTTGAGAATCACTGCATTAACTTATTAAGGGAGAAAAATAAATCTAGATTGCTTAACCAATTTATTGGTCTTCTAGGATAGGCTCTGCCTTTTATCTCCACTGCTAAATACAAGGACTAGATGGTGGGTACTCAATAAATACTTGTTGAATTTAACATGATCTTCCTCTGCCCTCTGCAACTGACTGGAGTGAGCATGCTCTGTTGGGTTTTGTGCATATCACATTCTACCTACAATGTGAATCATCACTTCATCATATCTTTTATGATAAACTCCAATTTTGAAAATATCTAGCACTGGATTGTGTTTCATTGTAGTTAGTCCCAAAGAACAATGGGGCTCTTTTTCCGATTCTGTTCTTTCAAAGACATAAATGAAGGTCTTTCAAGATAAATTTGCAAAGGGTCAAGGGTGAAAAATCAGAACTCTGTACACAGAGAGTTAGAGAATCTTCATGGAGAAGAAGGGCACATCCTGACCAGGCCCATGAGAGTGATTATGATTTCAGTGAGCTGTGGTATCGTGGGAAAGCTGACTTGGGGTTTAAAACACTCCAGGTAGAGTTATGGGAAGGGGAAAGTGTAGCATGGGAAAAGGCTTTGAGCAGGAAAGTATGTGAGTGTTTTGGGGAAATAGGAACAGCTAGTTATGGGAAAGAACAAGCAAATGCAAGCTACAGAGGGGAGAAAGGAATGGGACCAGGCAGTGGGAAGCCTAATGCAAATAACATGTAATTTTTTGACATGACATATACAGAGGGGATTATAATTTTTAAGTCCTAACTGGGAAAATGATGCAGCTGATGGTCTGTTAGGTAAACTGGGATATTTTCAGCAAGAAATATGCCCAAATCTTGCTGCAGAAGCTGAATAGTACAGGGGAAACTAGGCTCTCCTGCAAAAGAATGAGTTCCCAGGACAGAGCCAGGCAGATTTTGATGTCACACCTGCTGAGAATAATGAAGAGAGAGCTCTGAGTGGGAAGAATAAGAAGATAATCATTCCTTAAAAAACGAAATGTGGAAGCAGAGAAAATAACTGCTGTCTCTTCTCAAATGTAACACAAAGAAATGCTGAGATGGATGATGATAAAAGGGCCCACGACAAGATAGAGGATGCAAGTGACAGAAGTTGATTCCCTGACACTTGCATGTCCATTCAGGCTGAGACAGAAACAACCTGGACTTTTGTTCCATATTTTCTGTTCAGTAAATTCCTCTCCTCTTCCCTCAAGTGCTTCCTACTGAGGCATTTTTGAGAAGGGAGGGATGTGCTCTTCCATCCAGACCTGAAAGTTGCTAGCCAGCTCTTGTGAACTATGTCAGCACACCTTCCAGCAGATGCTGGGGAATGCCAGCAACATGAAGAGTCCACGCTGATGGAAAAAGGAGCAAAATAAAGTGTTCCATAAGCGAGCACTACTTGCCCACAAGTGTTTTGTGGGAAGAAACAGGAAATAAATCATTCAAAACTATTTTCTTTCTGAGAGTCAGTTTCATTTCTCCAGATCAGCGAGGGAACCTCGAGAGCAAAGACCATCTTTATAAATTCCATTTCCCAAACTAGGTAGACTCATTTGCTTTGCAGACATAGCAAGGTTGAAAAAGTGGGAGTTACCTTCTGATGCAACTGGATGCAAAATGTCCCCTGCTTTCTGATGTGTGAGGCTCAGTTTCAGGTCTTATAAATAAATCAAGGCACATATCTTAACCAGATTAATCCCTCTCTCCTCCTGCCCCTTTTCCCCCAATTCAAATGCCTATCAAAAGCTCTTTGCAAGGCAGGAGGATCGCGAGTTCAAAGCCAGCCTCAGCAACTTAGCGAGGCCGTAAGCAACTCAGTGAGATCCTGTCTCTAAATAAAAATACAAAATAGGGCTGGGGATGTGGCTCAATGGTGGAGTGCCCCTGGGTTCAATCCCCAGTACCCCCCCCCCAAAAAAAAAAAAGATAAAAGAAAAAAAAAGCTCTTTGCATGGGAGATGGGAATGAATATAGGAAAGATGCTCCCTGTGGCCTAGACCCCATACTCCTTCTCTTTGTAGCTGAGTAAAAATCCCCCTCAGGCTAACAACTAACCAGCTTTCTCCACCTTGTTCTATAGGGGACTCTGAGATATACATCTGCATGGGAAAATGTCCAAGGGCACAAATGGGCATGGGAAGATCTGGGTAGGCACTAGCAGGTGAGGTGATGAAATATGTGAGGCACAGCCAGAGCATTTAAGCAGGTACTGACTGTTTCTTAGGGTTGAACTAGGGAGGAGCTGGCCCTACCAATTGGAGAGGGTGCCTCTCCAGGTGTGTCATTGACCATAGTGTTCTAGGCACAAACTTCCAGGTGGCATTGAGTTTTATACAACCAATTCACTACTTACTCAGGGGGTGTATTTCTGAATATTATTCATAAATATCAACCAATTTCATCTGTTTCTTATGATCTTCCACTGGTGATAGTCCTAACCAAGTTAGCGTTTTAGTTTCTTATTGTTGCATACAGAGTCTTAGATACACTGCAAGAAGCTGAGATTGAATTAATAAAGTAATACTACTCTTGGCAATGTTCATGATCATCTCCTGAATTGACCCATTTTACAAAGTATGTTTTCTTGTCAGCTCTATTACTTGGTGACTATTATCTTTGAGGTCTAAAGGTCCTTTCTTTATTTATATTATTTTTAATTTTTACTTAAAATACACTTATATTTTTAGAATTTATTTTTATTCATACTCTAAGAAAATATATTTTCTTTGATTAGATAAAGAAATCCTCTAACACTTTTTGTTTTAGAGTTTCTAAAGCTTTGGGATATATGGATCCCCTTATTTGCATAAAAATAAAGTTTCAATTAATTGGGAATGGGGGAAAAGCTCTTTACATTATGTAAAATATAAAAAGTCAGATATAAAACTTTATCAATTGGACTCATATGCAAAATTATATACTGAAAACATATGTAAATATTACTATGTGTTTTATTTGTGCACATAGAAAAGGCTAGAAAATACATTTAATTCTTTGTAGTTTTATGTATTTGGGGTGATAGAATTATCAATTTTGTTTTCCTGCATGCTTTCTGGGTTTTCTGAATGTTCTCAGCAAGGATGCCTTATTTTTTAGAATAAAATGATAACAAGATTGAAAATTTAAAACTGTTTGCCTATTAGTAAAGTTAAAAATACACAGACTTGGGAATTTTAGAAAGCTAGTGGAAATGACAGCAAAGTTTCTCAGTCTCTCTCAATTCTCACATAAAAATAGAACAACAATATGGCAAAGCCACAGAACAACAGTAACAACAAAACTTGGTGAGGAGTTATTCCTCGGAAACCTCAAGTGCAAACATGTAGGAGAAAGGTATCAATAGCTGCAAGATGTCCCTGGTATTGGCCTTTCTGTGGGGAACAGAACTGAAGCGACAGGCCAGCATCTGACAGAGCAGAGCACAGAAGAATCAATAGTCAATAGGCTTTCACTGGAAGGTCCAGCAGCTGACTGGAGAACAGCAGCTGAAATGGGGAGGGATTTTATTTTCTTTGATGCTGGGTGAGTGCAAGGAGTCTGCCCCAGGGGACTTAGGAGGTGGGAGGGGCAAGGGTGGTCCAGCTCTTGTGCGAATTCAAATAACCAGCCAGAGGTCCAGTTAAGATGGGGCTCACTCTGAAGAATACCTTCTGGGAAGAGAATCAAAACTGACCTGGGACATGGACACTAAGGATAAGAAAAGGCAAAATCAGGGAGGAGGAATCAGGAGAACTCAGGAAGCAGGCTGCCCATTTCAAACATTATAAAACAACAGAAGAGAGAGCTCTGAGGTGGTTATAAAATTTCACTGAACCACTCCCATCCTAAAAGTTCAGGGAACAAATGAAACACTAAAGTGAGCAACAAAAAAGGTCTAAAGGTCAAATCTGTACCAAGTTATAGGAATAAAGAAAAAGCAGAACAGCATTCCTTCAGACAAGGAGACCGTGCCAGAAAGATAGGCTCTCAAAACAGCAAAACTGTTGTCTATGATTTCAAAGCAAACTTAAAGAGACTAAGGAGATGACATAATATATTAAAGAACAATACAGATTAGAATTAGAAGAACTCAGAAACGAAGTGACAAAACTCAGGAAAGAACTACAACTAATAAAAATAATTTTTAAAATTGTGGCTATTCTATAAAATTTTTTGTCACTGAATGAGTAGACCCACAAAGATATGAGCATCAGTAGTCAGCCTTAACTGTATAGTTGGCTTCGAACTAAAACCAAGTGAGAGTTAAGAAGGACGGGGTCCAGTTTATAGTTATTATATGTTGTGACAATGTGTGTCCAGTAGAACTCCATTCAACAGGGGGAGAATGTGTGAAGCATATGCAACAATAATTTTTATGTTTTTGTTTTCAGCAATTATATTGTAACCATTGGTATTGATACCAGAACTATAATTCTAATCCTGTTGTGTGTACAAGTGAAAAAACAAATGAGTAATTATGAAATAGTCTCACTCTGCAACTCCTGCTATACTTGAGAACCAAGACTCTCCTGTGTGGAAGAAAGGAGGTACATAGGTTATAAGCAGAAAGCTAATTGAGTTGAATTTCAATTTTAAGAAGCAGAATAAAGCCAGGTGTGCTAGTGCATACCTGTAATCCCAGTGGCTAGCGAGGCTGAGGCAGGAGGATCCCAAGTTCAAAACCAGTCTCAGCCACTTAGCAAGGCATTAAGCAACTTAGTTGCTTCATTTCTCAAAATGAAAAATGAAAAGTGTTGGCAATGTGACTCAGGTGTTAAGTGCCCCTGGGTTCAATTCCTAGTACCAAAAAAAACCAAAAAAAACAAAAACAAAAAAAATTAAAAAGTGGAATAAATTCATCAAGCATTGTATCTTTATATGTTTGAGCATGTGTGTATATTTTCTAGCTCTGTATAATAGTGAAAAAGCCTGGAGATGATTATCAAACCAGTAGACAAGACCCAGAGTACCAGTTTTGAAATATCATTTCTCACTAAAAGACATCTGAAGTTCTTTAAAGTGAGGGATGCCAGGTCAGGGTCAAATAAGATAAGCATGGAGCATCTCAGAGTAGGTGGTCACAAAGATCTCAAGTCCTACTTGAATCCTAACAGAAAGATTTAGGAACCAACTTAAAGAAGATCCCACTGGCTAACCATGAGACAAATTGTATTTCAATGACAATAAAAATCACAGCAGATTGAAACCCATTGCATTGTTGAGTTTAGTGTATTAAAAATTAATCACCTTCAGAGGATGACAGCAAACTAATTCATTATCTTGAAAATCACTGAATTAATGGAAAAACCTGAGATCTTTTCTATTTTTCCTTTATGAACTAACTATACCACAATTTAGTTATTAAATAGTAGAAGAGGACAATCCCTTTATAAAATATTCCAACAAATAAACTATAATAAAGTGATTTCCATTTTTCATGTGAATGGCTGGCAACTTTTAAGCCTCATCTCTCTCAACTTCTCCTCTGTCCCATATCTGGAAATCCTGGTGCTATCTCCTTTGGAACCTCCACAAGGTTCAAACCAGAAAAGCCTGCCTTCTCACTGGAACTCTTGCCCCAGTCCCACCACCTAATCACAGTAAGAACCCAGAGTTGGTCTCCTTTTCCTGCTCTCTCCAGCCATTTTAGGACCAGCTTGAAAGGCCAATGCTGCTCACCTCCAAAACACCCATGACACAAGCAATGGCTCTTCTCATTCCTCCTTTGAATGTGCGCATGGCACCATCAATCTTGACATCCCAAGTCAATTTTGAGTGGGGACTCATTCTGTCTCTGTAGGATAATAAAAACAGACATAAATGATAAATTTAGACTTTTCCATGTTTTAACTTCCAATTAGAAATATTTCTAGACGCTCAGTACCAAGATTGCTAATATCATTAGATGAAAGGAAAAGCAGACATTGTATGCCTCCTAATTTTTTTTTTATTTTATCAGTGTCTATTTGATGATTAAAATTGAATATATTTAAGGAGTATAATTTGATATGCACAGATACTGTCAAATAATCATCACAATTAAGCTAGTTAACATAATTAGTTACATTCTTTTTTGGTGAGAACACCAAATACCTGGGACTTGTCCTACCTTGATAGAACCTAAGGCGCTATCTCTGAAGAAGTGCAAGTTTCTGATGGGATAAAAATGCCTCCTGCAGTTTTGATTGAAAATCTCCCTCTTTCTCAGTATTCACAATAGGTGAAGGCATGATGGAGCATGTACTCATTCCCTGCTATTGGAATTATATATTGGTAACTATTTTTCTGAAAAGACATTTGGTAGTAAATGTTAAGAAGTTTCAAATTTATGAAGTTCTTTGTCATAGAAATAAAATCTAAGCAAAGGTTAGTGATATGATTTTTTTTAAACCTATGTTCATTCAGGTGCAATGAATGGTACACATTTGTAATTTCAGCTATTTGAAAGATGAGGCAGAAGGATGGTTTTTTAGTCAGCTTTTTCTCTGCTGTGACTAAAGGACCCAACCAGAACAACTGTAGAGAATGAAAAGGTTTATTTAGGGGCTCACCGTTCTAGAGGTCTTAGTCCATAGAAGGTTGGCTCCATTCCTCAGGGCTTGAGGTGAGGCTGAACATAATGGTGGAAGAGTGTGGCAGAGGAAAGCAGCTCACATATTGATAAGGAAGCAGAGAGAGACTCCACTCGCCATATACAAATATATACCTAATAGTCATGCCACCAATGAATCATTTCTTCCAGCCATACCCCACTTGCCTCCAGTTACCACTCAGTTAATCCCATCAGGGATCAATTCACTGATTGGATTAATGTTATGACCCAATCATTTCCCCTCTGAACCTTCTTGCATTGTCTCACATGTGAGCTTGTGTGGGACACCTCACATCCAAACCATAATAGATGGCAATATAAAGGTCAACCTGGGCAACTTAGCAAGGCTCCATCTCAAAATAAAATGAAATATAAAAAAGAGGGGACTAGGGATGTGGTTAGGGAGCTTGTCTGGCACGAATAAGGTCCTGGGTTCAATCCCTAGTTGGGAAAAAAAAAACAAATACAAAGATTTATTAGTGTCTTTTAAAGTAGTTTAAAAGAGAGGGTATATGATACATAAAACTAAAAGAAAAGTGCTGAGCTAACACGTAGTAAAAGGTGCTTTTGGAAAAGGTATGATAGGCATCAATGCTTGAAATACATTCCTTAAAAGGAATGATAATAGAGAATACCATTACCTTTGCAAATAAAAGATGATAAAAATGTAATTCTTCTCCTGCTTTTTATGCTTCCACTTCCATCATCATCATCATCATCATCATCATCATCATCATCCTCATCAGTTGATTCTTTGTAAGGGATGGGCTCATCAGGATCCCTCAAGGCACTGAAAGACAACTCTCCATATCACACTGGGGCAAACCCTCGGGAATTTATCTTTTCCCTGTGAGACTGTGAGTGCCAAGGAGCAGAGTCCATGTCTGACTTGGTCCCTGCTAAAACTCTGGCTTCTGTCCCAGATCCTGGCACAAAGAATGCATCTGATTAATATCTGTTGAATGAATGAACGAATATTCCTGTAACAGATGTGCAGCTAGGGAACCAATTCTCTAGTGTTCAGCCTTCTCTCTGAAATGAGATGGACAGAATTGTTTATTGGATAGACTGCTACATACTCCATACTGACATGATGAATTGTTATTAATGTGTGGGAAGCCTCCCACTTCAATATTAATGCTATCTACTGGTTATTGCACCCTAGAAGGTATAGGCATTGCATTAAGAAGTCCAGATTCATTATGTCTAATGCTTATAGCATGTCCCTGCCCATCCCCTGTCCTCCCGCCAATTGGGTTCACTTAGTTGTGAGCTGCCAAGTCAAGTGTCTGTTTCCACAGCCCACTTGCAGTCTTAAGGATCAAATCTAAAAATAAGAGAAGATGAAAGATACCTGTAGGTGTCCTCAATATCTCCCAAAATGGAATAAATAGGAATATCAGCAGCAGGCAGTGAGCTCAACTTGGTGGAAGACTCAGAAAGCTCCCAAATCTTTCAGTTGGTTTGCTCAGCTGCATTTGAAAAGGAAACAAGGACAAATTGGGTTCTTCAATCAGATACCTTAATCCTATCTTCAGGGAAGGCAAACTATGGTGCTAGAAATGAGAGGTGCCTTTTTCAACCTGTTAAAAATTCTTGAACAGATGAAACACAAAGACTGCTGAGGGAAATGAGGCCAAAATCCAGGCAGAAAGTTTTTCTCTTTCAGATTTTCGATAATCTTTCACCATAGGGAGATACAATATAGAGCAGTGAAGAGCAATGAGTATGTATCAATGTGACTAGAAGCAAAAATCAAACAAGTATCTCAATGGTTGTTAATTGGAATATTTCATCTAGAAAGTGGTAGACATATAAATTTAATTTGAAAATTGACTCTAACAACAGAGTTTAAAGAATGACTTCTGTCCTTAATTTTAACCATTTAGCAGAACCAAAGTTGAAATAGTTACATAAGTTAAATTTAAAACTTAAAATGAAAGCTAAAAGTCTAAGATAAAAATAATGGAAGACTTGATTATTACTAAACTTCCAGTCAGAAAATAGTGATAAAAATAACTAACGGGTTTTACAGATGCTAACATGTTTAGAGAAAATTTTAAGTCCTCATATTTTAAGAAGACTCTATTTTACCACCCAAAGACAGGAAATATTCTGGGTGTTTTAAACAAAGTTAAATACTATTCAATTTTGCAAGGTTATCATTGAATGTTACAGGACATTGACTCTCACACTGGCTGCACATTAGAATTATCCAGACCCATTAAAAATATTTTCTCTAGGTTTTACCACAAATTAATTCAGAATCTCTGGGTATTGGGTTTGGGCATCCATGTTTTAGATGTTCTATAGGTGATTTTATTGTGCTGCAAGATTGAGGGCAGACAGTGAAGGGGCAGAATGTAAATGTGGTGAGAGCAAGAATCATGCATGATTCATTAAACACATAATAGATATTAAACCCATAATAGATGCTCAATAAAGATGGAATGAATTGAGTAATTTATGGACTATACCACCTATCTGTGAATAGGAATGCCTACCAAGACTTCCCACTCTGTAATATTATTTTTTAAATGCAGAGCAATAGCTTATTATTCACCCATTGAGTGTAAATTCAGATAATGAGATTTTCTAATCCATAATTTAGAGAAATGAAAAATCTTTTGAAAAGAAACTGGATTTGAATGTGCCAACTTCTTGTCACCTAAGGAACCAGCTGCCTGTCCTGTCATTATAAATGGTCCTTATGCACCTTGTGGGAGCAACACAATGCTGAGGTTCTGTTCTGAGGAGGAGCTATGCTTTCACACATTTTTGATGGTAACCTACTTCTAGAAGACATATTTTATATCAGAACCACTTATATATATATATATATATGAATATATATATGAATATATATATATACACATATATACTACTATTCATATATACTACTATATATATATATATACACACACATACACACTTAAATCTGAAATATATCTAAAATCAGTACTTACCTGTAATATGTAAGATAATATCTGATATATTTTTTTTTTGAACCGGGTTTGAACCCAGGGGCACTCCACCACTGAGCCACGTCCCCAGCCCTATTTTGTATTTTATTTAAAGACAGGGTCTCACTGAGTTGCTCAGGGCCTCACTAAGTTGCTGAGGCTGGCTTTGAACTCATGATCCTCCTGCCTCAGCCTCCCAAGTGCTGGGATTACAGGCGTGTGCCACCACGCCCGGCTACTGATATTTTTAATTTAATTTTATTCATCAAAAAATGTTAGTAAAAAGTTAATTGATTTCATGACCCAGTAGTGTATCTTCACTTACACCTTGAAAAACACTGTAAGACCTTGACCCTGCAAAGGGAGGCCAGGGCTTAGCAGAAATGCCCTCCTTACCCAGGAAGAGAAAATGGATTTTCAGTGATTGTAATTGATTCACAATATCCTGATTCATTATACTAACCTAAATGGATATTTTATTGTTTACTCTCTATTTCTTGCAATGTGAATATATGCCTCATGAGGTCAGAACTCCCAACTTCCTTTATACATCCTATAATCAGCAATGGATAAGTACAGTGCCTGGCTCCTATTAGAAGTCAGTAAATGCTCATTATAGTGCTGAACATAAGAATGAATAAATCCCTACCATAATGGTTTTCCAGATGCAATAAAATTACTTGAATTTTAAATTTTTTTCAACAACTTTCATTTTAAAAGTCCTAGCTGTATAAATTTGTTCCCTTTAAGGTCCAGCTGTATTATCATTTTTAAAGGAATTATTAGTGATCCATGACATATTCAGGGAAAAAATACCATGGAGCTCTTAAAACTCATCTCAGGTTTAAAATAAAAAGTCATCTTGGTCCTAAAAGCAAGAACAGTAAGAACTTAAAGAGAGAGAGAGAAAGAGAGAGAGAGAGAGAGAGAGAGAGAGAGAGAATGAGTGTCTGTTTTTTGAATAATTTTGTATGAATAGCAATTTACAAATACATGGCAGAGAAATAGGAAGGCCTTAAAAATAAGACAGGCATAAAATCAGAAGCCTGAGAGCTACAAATTGCAAATGGCAATGAGGCCATCAGAATCTCAAAAAGTTTCTGGACAACAAGAGGACTGAGAAAAGCAAAAATGATCAGTGATAGGCATGTGACAGAGAAAATGGAGAAATAGATGGTTACCTGACAGGGACCTGGGAGCACAAATGTAACCAAGGAAGAGAACAGAGGAAAGGGTGCATACATAGATCAGTAGATACACGATGTCACAGATACATGTCCATGTAAGCCTGCTCTCATGGAGCCAAGTTCCTCCAGATTTTCAGTTCAAGGATTTGTTGCACTTGGAGATGTGTAGCCCAAACTGAGACACTGATGGAAGACGAAAATCCATTATTGACTTAGTTAATGAGTATTTGTTGGACATTTGTCCAATGCAACATTAGGAATAAATTGGTCATTATAAAAGACACAGTCCCTATTTTCATGAAATTTCTATTTTAATGGGGCATTTAGACACATATAATACCAATAAATTTATTATGTGATGTTATTGGTTATAATTTTAAGAGTCAAGAAGGAGATAGCCAGTAGTACTGTAAACACATGGGTTATGATCTACAGCATGAAGAGGGGCCTCCAGGGGCTTTCCAGGCAGAGGACAGTATTTGTAAAACCTTGTGGCAACAAAAGTATGTTACATTTGAAGTCAGAGTGACTACAAGGCAGGGATGAGAGCAGACTTGCTAGGAAAGTAAGAAGGGTCGGGCTCATATGGAGTTCAGAGGAGTGGTAGCCCTGGGGAGGGATCGGGCAGGATTTGATGTGAGTATGTCTGCCTCAGTTTGGTCCCATGGCAAATGTTTGAGCACAGTGCTTTTCAGCTGTTGTGAGCAGCTCATTCTGATTCTGATCGCTGTGGTTCCGTTAGACAACAGCGTTAGTTCTGTTATAGAATGATCTACCCCAGTACATCCCCAAACTGTCCAATTTACTCTCTAGAGAAGTTCTCCAGCTTAAGCTATTTCTCATTAGAGAATGATTTTAAAAAGAAAAAGGCTTTGCCTGCCTATTACTACTGAAGAAAATGTTCTGGAGAGAGAGGCTTGCCTTAATCTTGGGTCTGTAACTTGTGCACTCCAATAATGATTTGCAATAAATCTGCTTAAATCCTCAGAGGGTCTCCCTTTTAATCCTTAGTTCCTTCCTTACATATCAAGCTTGGGAAGGCACAAATCCCTTCACTTATTAAGAAAAACCCACAGCACCAGAACCAGAGATTATAGTTCCAACTCTATTGGGGAGTATGCACCTTTGTGTAATTTTGATGGAAATGGAATTTTATTTTCCAGATGTGGAATATGAGTAGCAGCAATCTTGGGACTCCTGGCTCTCCATGAGACCCTGTCAGTGCAGCCAGAATGTATTCTTCTAGGGCTTTAGACTCTGTTTTTAGAATTAAATCAAATACAATCGGACTATGACTTTAAAAAAAAATTCTATTTTTGAAAAGCTTCAGTGTGAGAAATACGAACCTATATGAGAACACTTAAATTTCATACCAGTTCTAGCAGTGGTGGAAGATTGAGAATATTCTTTCAAACATTCATTAAGCAGTCTACTGACCGTCAGGCAGGTGTTGAAGTTTTAGATGAAGTATCTCAGATTACCCTCTTAACTATTCCAGGGGAGGTACATACTGTTAACATCTCCATTTTATAGATGAGGAAAGTGAAGCTCAGAAAGTTTAATTTGCTGCTCAAGAATGTGCGAGAGCTGAGATCTGAACCTTGTCTATACAACCCAAACACTCTCTTTTAATTTTGACACAGTGCATAATACAGTTAAATTAATAACCTAAAATGTGTAAACACCAGACCACTTTTTGACAGCTTCTTAGCTTTGTCCAATACCTTTAAGTAAATAACTCAGATGATAATGTAGCAAAGATGGTGACTGCAGCTTGGAAATCAAGCCTCACTTCTATCCTCCTATAATATGACCAAAAGGATCAAAATAGTCCAAAATTAGGGAGAAGAAATCTGTGTCAGTACAGGAAATCAGAGCTGACATCATCCTAATATCAGGAGCATCTGTGAACTTCCAATACAGAACAGAAAATACATGAGTAAGCGGGGCAGTGTTGAGGTAGCTCATCAGAAGTAATTCTGCAGAAGTTGGGAAGTCCTTGATCTGGATGCTTTTTAGAGGAGGGGGTCAGGCTGCAGGCAGAGTGGTCTCTCTCTGAGACCCTCCTGCTCTGGTGATCATTCCACAGTGGAGTCAGCACAGCAGGCAGTGGCTGTTGCAGAGGCCTTGGGGAGGTGGACTGTGTATTGAGAGGCAATTTAAAAACAGCCAGGTGAATTTATTTTCCCCCTCCATCTATAATGCCAAGAAAAAAGAAAACATTACCTGCAGCAAACATTTCAATCAGAAGTGCAATTCATTTGGAATACAAACTGTTCCTAAGGAAGACGGATAGCCTGTTCCCAGGAATGGAGTGAGCACTTGTTTATTAGCCTTGGGATTGTATGGGGAAGTTCCTTGGTGTTTGTGGTACAGAAAAAAATACAGTGTGGTATATGCTGGTGTTCAAGATGCAGAAATTTTTCTCTGCTTCTTTTTCCTAAATTCTACCTCCTTGCCACCCTACAAGACCCAGATGAAGTGCTCATTCTTCCCTAAAACTCTTATTTACCTCACTTTTCATCCTCCTCAACCAGAAGAAACATCTCCATATTTTTGGTTTGCTTGCTAATTTTGTTTACTTTAATTTTTAAAGTCTTTTGCTTAGATTAAAAAAATGCAACCAAGTGCGGTGTGAGGACGGCATGGAATGAAAATAGGTATCTGTACCCCCCGACCCTCTCAGTTCTCCCAGAGGCATTTTCTGTCTTCAGTTTCTTGAAATGTCTTTCCTAAACCTAGTGGTCTGAGCCAGCAAAGTGAAGTTCCCTCTGTATATTCTTCTGCCTCCTCTGTCTCTCAGTTTAACATGTATCTTAAAAGATGAGTCTGTCTAAGACACATGGATCCACGCTATTTTCACGGCTGTCTAGCATGGCATTTCTGTCTCCTTTGGAATTTCCATGGTGGATCTGCCCTGCCTCTGCTATGATACCGACTTTTCCTTGAGACCTGAAGTCACCTACCTGCTGCCTTCATTGCTGGATTTCAAACATACGGATGGCAAAGACTATAGGCTATTTGTTATCATATTCTATTGGGTCTATTATAGTCTTAACTTAAGGTAGAAGTATGAAGTAGTGAAATTATAAAGCTCTGTCAAGCAGCCAAGTTTTTAAAAAATTGAGGTATAACTTATAAACAGTCATATGCACACACATTAAGTGTTCAGTTTGATAACTTCTGACGACTGCTTAAAGCCTTGTGACAATGAAGGGATTTCCACCACTCTGGAAAACTCCCTTGTGTACTTTTCCAGTCATTTTTTCAACTTCCAACTCAACACCAACTTCCTATTTCTACCACCATATATCAGCTTTTAAAAAATAATCTTAGATATATTTTAAATAAAATAATATAGCACATATTAAATTTTTTATTACTTTTCAATGCTGAAGAGTATTTTGTTTAATAAAATTTGTTTATCTATTCTCTTTTTAATGGATTTACCTTTCCCCCTGATTTTTGCCTATTATGAGTAAGGCAGTTCTAATCATCTTTGTGCTAGTCCGTTTGTGGATCTATGTTTTCTTTAATCTTGGACAAATATCTAGAAATGAAATTTCTGATCCTCGGGTAGATAGATGTTCAACTCTAATAAGAAACTGCTAAAAGTCTGTCTAAATTATTGTATCATGATAAACTCCACCAGCAATATACAATGGCTTCTTCTTCAAACAATGTTTGCTATTGTTAGTCACGTCTAGTTTCGGTCATCCAGTGTTTGTGAAATGGTATTTCATGGTGGTATTAATTTGTGCTAGTCAAGTATTCTGCCACTGAGCCTTGCCCCAGCTCTCCCTTCTTTTGTCCATTTCTTTTATTTGGCATATTTTTCCTAGTCTATGATGTGTTTACTTATGTAGTGAATGTGGTTTTTGATGAGCAGAAGTTTTAAATTTTATAACATCTAATTTCCTTTTTTCTCCTTTAAAAATGCAGTTTTTTATGTTCTGGCTAAGCTTTTTTTTTTTTTTTTTGGAACCCAAGAGCACTTAATCACTGAGTCACATTCCCGCATTCCCAGCCCTTTTCATTCTTTATTTTGAGACAGGGTCTTTCTAGGTTGCTTACAACCTTGCTAAGTTGCTGAGGTTGGCTTCGAACTTGCCATTCTTCTGTCTCAGGTTCCTGAGTTGCTGAGATTACCGTAATGCACTGCCATACCTGGCAGAAATCTTTTGATAACTCCAAGTCACAAAGATATTCTTTCCTGCTTTCATCTAGCAGATTTACATTTTTAAGCTCTCACATTTAGATACATGATATAACTTGAGTTACTTTTGGCACATGACGTTATATAGGGGCTGAGGTTTCTTTGTTTTCATTAAAAATATTCAGTCATATAACCTTGTGTTTAAATAGCTTTCCCTTTTGCATTGACTTTGTGTCTTGAAATTGTTTTCCAGATATTCATGGGTCTGCTGAATTCACATTCTTTTTCATTGATCTATTGATCTACCATATGACAATATTGCAGTCTTGATTACTGTTGCTTTATTTGGAAAATATCGAATCACAAAATGTAAATTCTCCAACTTTGTTTATCTTCTTCAGGATTGTTTTCTTATTCTGGACCCTTTAAAATTCCATAAAATTTTTGGAATCAATTTTCCACATTCTACAACAAAGCTTGCTGGAATTTTGATAGTTGGAGAGAAGGGAACCTTAACAATTGAGGCATCCAATCCATTAAAATTACAAATTTTTCTCTTTATTCAGATCTTGTCTAATTTTCTGTATTTCATAATTTTCAGTGTAAGAGATCTTGCACATCTTTCATTAGATTTATTTTAAGGTGTTTGATATTGTTGTTCCAATTAATTTCTTTTTCCAATCCTATCTTACTGGAACTATACAAGTAAATTAATCTGTTTGGAGCATACACATTATGATAGTTTTGCTCTGTAAAAGAGATATCCTTCCATTATGATGCAATGTCCATGAAATTTTTGTCTTGTAACTTCCTTTGTTCTGAAAAGTACTTTGTCTAATATCACATAAACATAACAGTTTTCATATGTCTTTTGTATGCATAGCATATCTTTTTTAAATTTTTACACTTCATTTTGATTCATTGTACATAAATGGGGTACAACTTTTTCATTTCTATGGTTGTGCATGATGTACATTCATACCATTCATGTAATCATACATGTATGTGGGGTAATGATGTCTGTCCCATTCTGCCATCTTTCATACCCCCACCCCCTCCCCATCTCATTTCCCTCCTCATAATTTAAAGTTCCTTCATCCTTATCTCACTCACCCCCGCAACTGGATTCTATAAGTGGATCATCATCCACTTATCAGGGAAAACATTAGGCCTTTGTTTTTTCTTTTGGATTGGCTTATTTCACTTAGCATGATATTCTCCAATTCCATCTATTTATCTTCTTTATGACTGAGTAGTATTCCATTGTATATATATACCACAGCTTCTTTATGCATTCATCTATTGAAGGGCATCTAGGTTGGTTCCACAGTCTAGCTATTGTGAATTGAGCTGCTATACAAATTGATGTAGCTATGTTACTGTAGTATGCTAATTTTAAGTCCTTTGGGCATAAACGAAGGAGTGGGAAAACTGGGTCAAAAGGTGGGTCCATTCCAAGTTTTCTGAGGAATCTCCACACTACTTTCCAGAGTGGCTGTACAATTTGCAACTCCACCAGAAAAGTAAAAGTGTGCCTTTTTCCCCACATCCACACCAACATCTATTATCTAGGCTCTCTATTTGCATTATTGATTGTATCCTTTGCTGAGAAAAAGCTTTTTAGTTTTAGTCCATCCCATTTATTGATTCTTGCTTTGATTTCTTGTGCTTTGGAAGTCTTATTAAGGAAGTCTGATCCTAAGCCAACATGATGAAGATTTGGGCCTACTTTGTCTTCTAATTGGAGCAGAGTCTCTGGTTTAATTCCTAAGTCCTTGATCCATTTTGAGTTGAATTTTGTGCAGGGTGAGAGATAGAGGTTTAATTTAATTTTATAACAAATGGATTTCCTGTTTTCCCAGCACCATTTGTTGAACAGGCTGTCTTTTCTTCATTGTATGTTTTGGCTCCTTTGTCTAGTATGAGGTAACTGTATTTTTGTGGGTTTGTCTCTGTGTCTTCTATTATGTACCATTGGTCTGCCTGTCTATTTTGGTGTCAGTACCATACCGTTTTTGTTACTATTGCTCTATAGTATAGTTTAAGGTCTCGTATTGTGATACCTCCCACTTCACTCTTTCTACTGAGGATTGTTTTGGCTATTTGAGGTTTCTTATTCTTCCAGATGAAGTTCATGATTGTCTTCTCTATTTTTATGAGGAATGTCATTAGAGTTTTAATTGGAATTGCATTGAATCTGTATAGCACCTTTGGTAGAATGGCCATTTTGACAATATTAATTCTGCCTATCTAAGAACATGGGGGATGTTTCCATCTTCTAAGGTTTTCTTCAATTTCTTTCTTTAGTGTTCTGTAGTTTTCATTGTAGAAGTCTTTCACCTCTTTTGTTAGACTGATTCCCAAGTATTTTATTTTATTTTTTTAAGGCTATTGTGAATGGAGTGATTTTCCTAATTTCTCTTTCAGAGGATTCATCACTTATGAAAAGAAATGTGTTAGATTTATGCATAGAGATCTTATTTAAGAAAATAAAATGTCAACAACTAAATGACCTAACATTACATCTCAAAGCTCTGAAAAAATCAATAGATCAACACCAAAAGTAGTAGAAGACAGGAAATAATTAAAATCAGAGCTGAAATGAATGAAATTGAAACAAGAAAACCAATTCAAAATATTGACAAAATAAAAACCAAAAAGTTGGTTCTCTGAAAAAGTAAACAAAATTGGTAAATCCTTAGCTACACTAACAAAGAGGAGAGAAAAAATTGAAATTACTAGAATTTGTGATGAAAAAGGAAAAATCACAACAGACACCACTGAAATACATAACATAATTAGAAGCTACTTTGAAATCTCTACTCCAACAAAATAGAAAATATGGAAGACATTGACAAATTCTTAGGGACATATGAGCCTCCCAAACTGAATCAGGAAGACATACACAATTTAAACTGATCAATTTCAAGCACCGAAATGAAAAAAGACATCACAAGCCTACCAACCAAGAAAAGTCCAGGACCAGATTGATTCTCAACCAAATTCTACAAGACCTTTAAAGAAGAACTAATTCCAATACTCCTCAAAATATTCCATGAAATAGAAAAGGAGGGAACCCTTCCAAACTCATTGTATGAAGCTAGTATCACTCTGATACCACAACTAGACAAAGACGCATCTAGGAAAGAAAACTTTAGACTAATATCACTGCTGAGATAGATGCAAAAATCCTTAGTGTATCTTTTTTTAATCCTTTAAATTTCAACCTGTATTTTTATATTTAAAGTAGGTATCTTATAATGTCACATAGTTTGGTCTTGCTTTTTAAAAATTTGTTGTTTTTAGATATACATGACAGTACAGTGTATTTTGGCATATTATACATACACGGGGTGTGACCCATTACAATTTTGAACCCCTTCTTGTGATTGAATGTGATGTGGAGTTACACTGGTTGCTTATTCATATATGAGCATAGGAAGTTATGTCCCATTCATTCTATTGTCTTTCCTATTCCTATCTGCCTGCCTTCCCTTCATTTCCCATTATCTAACCCAGTGAACTTCTATACTTCCCCTCCTTTGTTATGGGTTAACTTCCACATATCAGAGATAACATTCATTGGTCTTGTTTTTTTAACAGGTCCAATGATATCTGCTTTTTATACCTATGTAGTAAAGGCAGTCCACATACATTTAAAGTAGGGTTGAATTTTAATTTTAGCTTCTTAGTGTTTGCTTTCTGTACACATGTATGAGTGTGCTAGGATTATCATTGTGCCACCAAGTGGGTGACTTGAACAACATAAATATGTTTTCTCACACTTCTGGCACCTGGGAGCCTGAGATCAAGATATCAGCAGAGTTAGTTTTATTTGCAGGTCCCGAGGGAAGGTCCCATTCCAGAAGGCTATCCCTGGCTTGCTGATGACTGTAGAGGCCTCTTCCCAGTGTCTTCATGTGGACTTCCCCCTGTGCCTGTGTTTAGATTTCTTCTTCTTAGAAGGCTACCAGTCATATTAGAGTAAGGCCCACTCTAATGATCTCATTTTAACCTAATCACCTCCTTAAAGACCCTATTTTTGATGCAGTCACATCCCAAGTTACTGAGGCTTAGGACTTCAACATAAAACCTGGGGAAATATGCAGTTCAGGCCACAACAGTGCCCTCTATATTCTTAATTCCTTTGTTCTTCCTTTCCTGTGATCTTTTGAGAAAGTCAGGTATGTGCATCCATATATCAGAGAAAACAGTCAGCCTTTGGATTTTTGGGATTGTTTTATTTCACTTAGCATGATATTCTCCAGTTCCATCCATGTACCAGCAAATGCCATCATTTCATTTTTTTTGAGGCTGAGTAATATTCCATGTTGTATATATGCCACATTTTCTTGATCCTTTAATCTGTTGAATGGTACCAAGTTTGGTTCCATAGTTTAGCTATTGTGGGTTGAGCTGCTATAAACATTGATGTGGTTGCGTCACTGTAGTATGCTGATTTTAAGTCTTTTGGGTATATGCTGAGGAGTGGGATAGCTGGGTCTAATGGTGGTTCCATTTCAAGTTTTCTGAGGTCAGTTTTATACTCTTTATTGACTTTATACATTATATTCTTTATTAATTAGTTATGTCTTGGTGTGTGTGTGTGTGTGTGTGTGTATGTGTTGGAGTCACTGTAGAGATTAGCATGTGCAAATTTAACTTTTCCCAGTTACCTTCAATGATATCCTATCATTTGTAAACATTTTAAGAATGTTGCAACATGATAATTCACTTATGCCTTGCTCTAAATTTTGTGCTCTTTTGGTGATAAAATTGAATTCTATATCTGCTACAAATTCTACAATACATTGTTATTAGTTTGATTTTTAAAGCCAGTTATTTTTAAAGAAAAAATTTAAATGAGAGGAAGATAATAGTCTTTAGGAAATTTAACCATACATATGCATATATATGACATTAAAAGGTAGATAGTGTTTTGGCTTAGTTTTGGTTTTTAACTTGACTTAGTTTCTCCTTTGATTGGCTTTTCCTTTAGGGCATTTCCTCCCTTTGTTGTTCCTCCTTTTGTTGTTGTTCATTTCTTCCTCATGGAATATTTTGCTGAGAATGTTTTGTAGTGCAGGCTTTCTATATGTAAATTCTTTTACCTTTTGTTTGTCATGAAAGGATTTTATTTCGTCTTCAAATCTGAAGGTTAGTTTTGCTGGGTATGAGATTCTTGGTTGGCAACAATGTTCTTTCAGAGCTTGAAATATATTGTTCCAGGCCCTTCTAGCTTTTAGGGTCTGGGCTGAGAAATCTACATATATTCGTATTGGTTTCCCCCTATATGTAATCTGCTGCTTTTCTCTTGCAGCCTTTAAAATCCTCTCTGGTGCCATTTTGTGGTGGAGCCTAGAGAGAGCTCCCACCTGCTGCGGCTGGAGTCCCCAGCCCCAACAGGGATCTTAGGCCCTTTGGTGCCATTTTACAGCTTCCCTGGGAGAGAGCAATCACCTGCGGCTGCCGGAATCCCCAGAGTGGAGCTCCGGTCTTCTCTTTATTTTGTATGTTAGGCATTTTCGTTATAATGTGTCTTGGTGTGGATCTGCTGTAATTTTGTGCATTTGGTGTTCTGTAAGCCTCTTGTAGTTGACTCTCCATTTCATTCTTCAGGTTTGGGAAATTTTCTGATATCATTTCATAGGTTGTTCATTCCTTTGGTTTGTATCCCTGTGCATTCCTCAATCTCGAGAATTCTTAAATTTGGCGTTTTCATGATATCCATAGTTCTTGGAGATTCTGTTCATGATTTCTTACCATCTTCTATGTTTGGGCAACTTTATTTTTAAGATTCAATATTTTGTCTTCATTGTCCGAAGTTCTGTCTTCCAAGTGATGTAGTCTGTTGGTGATGCTTTCCATTGAGTTTTTTATTTGGTGTATTGTTTCCTTCATTTCAAGAATTTGTTTGGTTCTTTTTCAGGATCTCTCCTTGTTGAAGTGATCTTTTGCTTCCTGCAGTTGCTCTTTCAACTGATTATTGGAGTGATCATCCGTTGTCTGCATTTGCTCTTTTATCTCATCCTTTGTTTCACAAATCATTTTAATTATGTATATTGTGAACTCCTTTTCTGACATTTCTTCTACCATGCTGTCATTGGATTCTATTAATATGGAATCTTGGTTTGTTTGGAACACATTCTTCCTTTGTTTTCTCATGTTGTTTATGTATCTTCCCCTCAAGCAATTCAGCTCTGGGGGCATTGCAATTTTCCCCCTATAGGCTTATAGTGATCCCGGAGGTTTCCAAAATCTCTTTTTAAGGGAGAGATCAATATTAGCAGCACCCAGTACAGGCAATATGCAGCCCTAAACCAAATAACCCCTATGAAGATGTTAACAATATTGTTGTAATAAACAGAGAGGATGAGTTCAATTATTATCTGCAGTATAACAAATAGATTTGCAATGAGGTCTGCAGTTTCTAATGGAGAACAAAGAGGATGGGGAAGGGTGTAGGATGCAACTGTTAATGGAATTAGAAAAGAGTATAAAGAAGTTCTACATCATAGGAAGAGTGAAAATGTAGTCAAAAGAAGTTGGTTTTAGCATGAGAAAAGGAAGAAATTCTGAAGAAACAGGTAAACAAAAGGAAAATAGAGAGCAAGAAAAATAAGAAATAAAAATTCAAAATTTTTCAGAAAGGAGAAAAAAAAACTACACTATAACAGTCATATACTATTCAAACCTTCCAGTCTTCAGTAGCATGATGCATGCGAGCTACCTAACAATGAGCTTCCAGCAGGCATCTCAGGATGGGATTTGCCCCCACCTAAAAGATGACAGTTTCCACTTCCAGGATAATCCAAGATGGCCGAACTGGCTTCTAAATGTGTTGGCAAATGAGGAGCTATAGTGCAGGGTGTAGGTGCTGAGTTCATGTGGGGTGTGGTCAGTCAGGCTGGGAGTCCTGGAGGCAGGGAGCGGTCAGTCTGACTGAGGGGTCCTGTGGGTACTGACAGTGTACTTCCAGGCAATAGCAGGCAGCTGGAGATCTGCTGGTGGTCTGCAGACTACGGGTGGATGATCGGCAGGTGGACTTCGGTCAGTGGGTGATGGGTAGGTGAAAGGCAGGCGATGGGCAGGCAAGAAGCAGGCAAATGGGCAAATGGTGGATGATAGGCAGCAGTCAGTGAGCAATCTGCACTCAAAATGTAGTCAACATGCTGGCAGACTGCAGATGATCAAGGTGACAAATGGGGAAAATAGCAGGGGATCCAGGAACAGCAAGGACTGCCTCACAGAGAAACAGATTTTCCTCTGCTTGAAACCAGAGGTATGGAGTGACAAGGAATGCAGCCTCCCTCTAGTCCTCCATCTTGGATCTCCCAGTAGATAGTGTTTTAAGAATAGGATGTAAATGTGTTTATTTGTACATGTATTGGTATTAACAATACATATATCATGCTATTTTCATTTGGTAGGCTAAAGATGCTGTTCTGTTGTCTCTGGTCTCCATTCAGCCAGCATCTCTAACCTCAGCTGCTCTAGCCCTAGAGATGATGCTAAGGGCAAGAAATAGTCCCCACAAAGGAAAGAATTTAATCTCCCCCATAACAATGAACTTGGAAACACCACTCTCCACCAAGATGTAGGGATGCTGCACTTTTCCTCTCACCAGAACCTGGGAAGCCCTTTGTCAGTGTTTCAGTGGGGTTTTTGCACACTGGAAGAGGGATGTAGTCCAGAATTCTAGCATCAAGTGAATCTATATAGAAGTTCAGTGACTCACTTTTCATTCAGGTAGTTGGACCTTGTGGTATATTGGAACCCCACTACTCCCACCCCCACCATTTACCCTTTTCCAAGGACAAAGGAAAATGAAAAAAGAGGATGCAAAGAGGGAACAAAGTCTTTGGAACATAAGACTATTGTGATTGACAGAAGTGACTCCACTGGGGAAACTATTGGGACTTGGTGGTTTGGAGAGATATTTTGGTCTGTAGTTTTGGAGCATATGGATGAGAATGGATTGTTTTGAAGATCCTTGATGTCTGACTGAGCAACTTGAATTCCACCATCATCAGGCCTCAGGGCTTTGGAGTGGACATGAGAATGCAGTTGCAATGTGCAGAGCATATGCACCTGGGTGTGAGCAAGGGCACAGCTTTACAAGTGTGTGTTCTCTTTACTTCCTATTCTCCCAGATATCACCCAGTATGGTATTACCCAGAACTATCACCCAGTATGGTATTACCCAGGATTGACATTCTTTTTAAGTAGACTCTAAGAACTCAAATATATCTCAAGGTCCAAATGCCTGAATAAAAAGTAAGTCACTGAATTCAAAATGAGTCCAAGTTGTGATAAGTGCTTTATCTAAATTATTTCATATTCACGGTGCTTTAAGATTTGCAAAGTGTCAATATACTGTCAACCAGTTATATTCTGGATGTGGTTAACTTAACTGATGAACTTCAATTTTGAATATAAAACCTCATTATAACTTGCCAAATGCTGTCGTCATTATGATCATTAGATTTCACAGATAATCACATCATATTTTCAAGTATAAGCTGATATTGCAACTATCCACGGTGAATTATGCTAAAAAACATTGCTATAGATGTTCATTTTACACATATAGTTAACATTTGGAATGAACATGCTCAGGTAGTAAATTGAGGCAAAGTTTATCATCTCAGAGCCTGCTTGCCTATCATCATCAAATAAGGATTTTTTGGTTGTAAAAGAGAAAAGGAAAAAACTCAAACTAAATTAAGCAAAATGTGGGGATAGGGATGACAGTTCTTGGCTCAGGAAACTGAGTCAGAAATATTTCTGCATCCAGGCAATGCCAGATCCAATAACACATATGTTGTAACCAGAACCTGATTTATCTCTTTTCTCTGTCTTTCACAGCATTGGCTTCATCCTCAGGCTCCACACATCACCCCCTGCCACACTCCCAGCTCTCTTTCCTTTTTCGCCAAAGGCAGCTGCTAGCTATCAGCTCCCAGCCTTGAACCACATCATCCAAGAGAATAAGTCAGGCTACCTCTTATTGTTCCTGCACCAAGTCTCAGATGCTCTTTCTCTTATGGGCTCAACTTTGCTCAGTTGTCTCTCCTGAACCAGCCATGCTTGTCACAGGAGAAAAGACCATAACTGTCTTATATCACTCAGGTTCTGGTCATGGTCATGGAATAAGGGTGTGGGTCAACCCCCATAAACACAGAGCATCAGCACAAGGGAGGGGGGTGGTTCTCACCATGGTCTGGAGACACTGGCCTGGCAGAGGACTAGCACCTTCCTAACACAGTCTTGGATGGCGATCTAAGGAGCTTAATGCTGTGTCACACTCGATCCTTTCCTCAGGTTTGGGATTTTCCTTATCACAGAACTAACACCTCCATTCAGGGCACCTACAGTCTACCCTTAACAGGGGCCTTTCCCTATTGGCCTGGAAAGTTTCTTTCTACATATACAAGTGCTTCTTACTTGCAGGCCTCTAAGCACAAAATCAAACAGTATATCTTTCATTTCAAAACATATACTTAGCTATTTCACTCCTGGACACTCAGTTAGGAGTGTATCTATCTACACATGGCAGAATTGCTTGAAGTACCATCCTGGCCATCATCATCATCATCTTCTTCCCCGAGGACACTGTGCTAGGCATATTACACACACACATCTCAAATGGATAAAGTGTTGATAATTCAGTTGATTTTAATTACTGAGTTTGGCATCAGACATGGTTCACAATAAGTCTATCTTCAAACACCAACCATAGGTTCTATGGGTCCCCGGACACCTGCACTTTTGGACAACAGTCCACCAATCCAAAAGCTTCCTGCTATGCCCCTTATGTTTGAAAATTTGCTAGAACCACTTACATAACATAAAAAGATGACACTAATGATTCCAGTTTTATTATATAGGAGACCCATAGGGTGAGGTCTGAGAGGGAGCACAGAGCTTCCATGCCCTCTCCTCATGGAACTAGTGTGTTCACCAGTAAAGCTCATTGTCCAGAGTTTCTATGGGGGTTTCATTATTTAGGTGTGATTTATTAGATCATTGGCCATGTGATTGAACTCAACCTCTTAGCTTGCCTCCTCTTTCTAAAGTTTGAGCAGATCCAAAGTCCCAACCTTGTAATCACATGGCAGGTGTTTCTGGTGACCAGCTCAACTAGCCCAACTGAAGCTTATGCATTAGTTTTATTACAATAAAACTATTTTAAGACACCGCATGCTTGTATATGCAGTGCTCTGGTTATTTTCAATTTATTTCCTGTGTGTCTGAAAGATAACCTTATCTCTTCAAGTAGAATGAACTCCTGGACCACAGACAGAATGCCTTCTATTTTATTTGTATGATTGATTTTTCTTTAGGATCTTACTCTTCATTCATTTGGGGGAAGGCATATTTGATGCCCAAGTTTACCTTCTTTTAGCAATATAAGAAATGGAATCCTAGAAACCAAACCTTTAGATGCATATATAAGGTCAGTGAGAATATTGGTGGCCTAATTTTATCTTAAAACTCCACGGAAGTTTTCTCTAAGCCCCTTAATAGCATGTAAGGTTTTAGAGGGCCATTCATTCCTAAGATACCCCCCTGACTTTGAACACCGCTCCTCACTTAAAGTAGAGGCTGATGAGCCTCACTTTCCTGAAAGCAGAGGCTGATGATTCAGACAAAGTACCTGGGAGCAGAAGGCCTTTAGAATGACACCAGATCATTTTCAGAAATAGACTGTAAGAAAAAATCCAGGAGAGAATAATGTTTAGTCATAGAATATTGCAGAGCAAAATCACTCACTAATTTTAAAAAAGTCTTATTACAGTTATCAGAAAACTGTGGAAAGCAAAACAAACAAGGTCTTCACTCTATAGGGCTTATTCCCTCTATGTGGAGGAGATCCTCTCAGCAAATATATGAACAGCTCAAGATCTTCCTCCCAATTTTTTAATGCCTCCTTGTTAATAGATGTTGGCCATAGAAACAGCCTACTGCTGTACTTAGGACCTTGAATGTCCCACAAAGGACCACATGTTTCAGGCGTGGTCCTCGGCCACTGGGGCTACTGGGAGGTGTGGGACATTTAAGAGGTGTGAATCAGTGAGGTGGGCCTGGTGAGACCTCTTCAGTTCATTGGGGTGTGACCTTGAAGGGGACACTGGGACACTGCTCTCCCTCTTCCTCTTACTCACTTCTTACCACGAGGTGAGTAGTTTTATGTTGTCACATGCTCTTACCATGACATGCTGCTGGAGGCCAAAGCAACAGGGTCAACCAATCATGGACTGAAATAAACCTTTCTCTTTGTAAGTTCATTATCTTCATTATTTGTTATGACAGGAAGCGAACACACCTACCTTTGGGCTTGAAGGTACTCCTCATTTTCTCTCTTGTTTTATTTGTTCAATCAATAATTCATTCATTCACCCACTTATTTAATTACTCGCTTATTCATTTGGCATCAAAATATCAATGATTAGGTAGGGTACAGTGGTGTACAATTGTAATCCCAGCTACTCCAGAGACTGAGGCAGGAAGATCACAAGTTGAAGGCCAACCTCAGCAACTTAGTGAGACTCTGACTCAAAATTAAAAAAAAAAAAAAAGGGCTTGTGATATAGATTAGTAGTCAAGTACCCCTGGGTACAATCCCCAGTATCACACATGCACAAAAATCAACAATTAATTTGAGGTACCTTCAATATTTAACAGTGTGTGAGGCACTGAAAGGGATCAGGGTAGAATATTTGTTCAGGCATCTTTCTACTGAAAATCTTTGACAGACATGATGATTCTGATCTCTTTTTCATATTACTTGGATTTCGAAAATTTTCCAGCCACACGATCCTCAAATTAAAACATCTAAATCACTTTTATTCCTTTTTGTGTGACCTGTTAAATATAAATATGAACATAAAACACATGGATTTATAATACATTAAATTTTACCATATGGGATTTGTTCCCATCCCCCAGTGAGAAATATGAAAACAAAGTTTCCCTCTGCATGTCAAACTTTCTCTGTCCCTTGGGGACTGGTGTTGGTGGCCACAGCTGGTCATGTCCCACCATTGCTAGGAATCAAATCCAGACAATAGAAACTTCTCCATATGGAACCAATTAAAAAATCAGAAAAGCCAACAGATCTTAAGAGTCCTAAAGGTAAAATAAGTGTATTATCATGTGAAGAAGATTCCTAGAGGTATTATTTGGAAGTGTGCCTTCCTGGTGAGCTACAGTAGCTTCATCTCCCTTAGTGATATTAAAAAAGGAAAGGATTCTGGCAGAACATCTTACAGCATTTTTTTTTCTGCCAAGGAGAATTCTAAGATCCGCATTTTCTTGTAAATGCCTTCCTTGACCATAATTGCTTCACAGGCATCGCATTATAATGGTTACAAGGCTGCCTTTTCCTTTAATCTAACTGTGTATGTTTCAGTATCTGACCATTCAAGCCATTGTAACAAGAGACACAAAAAGAAATTACTTTGGCTGGTTTCCTAAGATGCTGGGATAGATGCTGTCATTTACAACCACAGGTGAGGAAAAATCTTTACAAAGAGCAGGGGAATCTGTCCGTGCAACCTTATCTATTTTATTACAACATGATGAAATATAAACACTATCACATAATTGTGTTTTCATCCACTGATTGACTTGGCTTTTAGTCTTGAGTGATAATGACAAACAAATTCTCCCTGACTTTCCAGCAACAGAAATAGGGACTTACCATCAATCATTCTATAAAAGGCCTAAAATGCAATTTGAAACTGAAAAAAGAAATTCAACCAAAGTATAAATTTCCCATGGTGCTGGTGAACCAATCAGTAACAGCTCTACATCTCTGTGAGAAATTCTTGTCTCTGTACAAGACCAACAGCTGTCTTGCAGCAAAGGCCCCCATCCCCTGACCTTGTACATCATCTCCAAAAACCACCTCAGGAGTTTCCTTTTCTCAGAAAATATCATTTGTCTAGGAATTGATTTAGGACTGCAATAGGAGGTTTATTCTACTGGTATGCCATGTGCTTAAACAACTCAATGACTTTCATTACAATGTCAAATAAGGAGTCACTTGGGCCTGATGTCTGATCAGCATTTATTTAAATTTTGTACCAACATGGACACAGGTCTTTCACTTCTAAATCTGCATCTATGGTTTACTTTATATCAGGCAATGTTCTAAGTCCCAGCATTTGGGAAATAAAAAACAGAAAAATTTCCTTGCCTGATGGTATATAAGTTAGGGAGGCTCACAATAAGTGAATTAAATTAAGAAGGCAAGAAAGAAGCAGGGGCATAGGGAAGGAGGGAGGAATAAGAATTCAAGGACCCAAAGGGTGGGGATATATGCATGTTAACATGGCCTTTACTTATAGTAAACACGATTTTGTCAAGGATCTAGACAGAGAACCTACTCAGACCCAACAGATGGAATTGATAAAGAATTGAACCACAGTAACCGAGTGCTAACTGATTGCAGAAGGCCCTTTAACTACTTAATTGATTTGTCTGTAAACTAACTAGTTTAGCTGTAATCAATTGACTGGTTGATTGACTAGGTTGTACCCTATTAAGTTTCTATGTCCCACTTCAGTTTCCTGTAAATGATGTCTAATTTTGTTAGAGTTGTCAGAGCCTGCTCAAATTCTGGGAGTTACCTAAACAGCAAATGGGTTTTGTTTTGTTTTTCTGCTCAACCTTTCCTAAATTTAGTTGGTCTAAGGAATGTTCCTTTTAAGAGTTTCTGTGTAAGCAGCAGGAGCCAAAGCAAAGCTTCAGTGGCCCCCAGGAGCATCAGGTAGAGTTCATCTTTCTTTGCTGTCATCTTGCTGCCCCTCTGGGAATCCTGGATGAGTTGGATTCCAAATTTCTCTGGATTTGTGTCTTGAGCTGTCTGGGTTTGTGTGAACAAATTTTGTTCAAGGCTGGGTTTGGAAGTTGTAAAACAAAGAGGACTGGATTTTCTGAGGAAGTTTCAGATACCTGACAGGGTCAGACAGAAACCAAACTGGGTTCCATAGAAACTACACTGGTTTTATTTTTTTTTGTTGTTTTTTGGAGCTTTTTTGTTTTGTTTTTTGTTTTTCTGTTTTAGTGGATGCACAAGTTTATTGAATAGGGTTTAGGAACAATATCTGTAAGGAAGTGGGGGAAGCAGGATTAGGAAGAAGTAGGTCTGTGAGGCATTACTACAGAGACCTCAATCAATCTCACTGACACTCCAGAGTAAGGCTGACACCTCAGAGATGTTTTACAAGGAGAGAAGACACTTGGAGCCAACTGCTATGTTTCTGCACGGAATTGGATGCAGACTGAACCTGGGAATGGACATCACCTTAGGTGAGTCAGTTCCTTTGGGCTAAGACCAGTTTCCATGGAGAAACTCAGCTGTACACTGTCAATAGGTAAAAGAATGAAAACTTTACTACTGAAAGGCAATTGGGTGAGACTCTGCACCATCCACACTATACAGTAAAGTGAAGAGAAGGATGGGATACAAGAGGTAGGGTCAATTGCTTCCTTTTATAAATAGCACACTTAATAGCACTTGTAAACAAATTGTGATTGAGGGCAATTGTAGAACACCATAGTTAAAGTGAATTATGTACTTAAAAAGAAATATAATAGGGTTTTAAAATTCTTTTTAGTTATACATGACAGTGGAATGTATTTTAACATATTATACATATTTGGAGTAAAACTTCCCATTCTTCTGGATATACATGGTGTGGAATTACACTGGTTGTGTGTTCATATATGAACATAGGAAAGTAATGTCTGATTCATTCTATCCTTCCTATTCACACTCTTCCTCCCTTCCCTTAGTTCCCCTTTGTCAAATGCAAAGTACTTCTATTCTTCCCTACCACTCACACTTACTCTGAGTTAGCATTCACACATCAGAGAGAACATTCACCTTTGTTTTTTGGGGATTGCTGTATTTCACTTAGAATGATAGTCTCCGTTCCATCCATTTACTGGCAAATGCCATGATTTCATTTCTCTTTATGGATGAGTAATATTACATTTTCTTTATTCATTTATCTGTTAAAGGGTATCTAAGCTGGTTCCATAGTTTAGCAATTGTGAATTGAGCTGTTATAAACATTGATGTGTCTCCATCACTGTAGTATGCTGATCTTAAGTCCTTTAGGTATATGATGAGGATTGGGATAGCTGGGTCAAATGGTGCTTCCCTTCCAAGTTTTCTGAGGAATCTCCATACTACTTTCCATAGTGGTTGCACCAATTTACAGTTTCATTTAAAAAAAAAGATACTATACAATGATCAAGTGGGGTTCATCCCAGGAATGCAAGGTTGGTTTAGCTTAGGGAAATCAATAAACATAATTCACCATATCAATTGACTTAAAGACAAGAATCACATGATCATCTCAATAGATTCAGAAAAATCACCTGACCAAATACAGCATCCATGCATGTTTAAATCATTAGAAAAACTACGGATAGTTGGAATATACCTCAACATTGTAAAAGCTATACTAAGCCCAAGGCCAACATAATTCTAAATGGAGAAAGATTGAAGGCATTCCCCCTAAAAACTGGAACAAGAAAAGGATGTCTTCTTTCACAACTTCTGTTCAATAGTCCTTGAAATTCTAGCCAGAGCAATTAGACAGATGAAATTAAATTAAAGGGATATGAATAGAAAAAGAACTCAAACTATCATTATATGCCAATGACATGATTTTATACTTACAAGACCCAAAAACTCCACCAGAAAACTTCTAGAGCTCATAAATGAATTTAGCAAAGTAGCAGGATATAAAATTAACACCCATAAGTCAATTACATTCCTATACATCAGTGATGAATCCACTGAAAGAGAAATTAGGAAAACACCCCATCCATAATAGCCTCAAAAATCACATAAAATACTAGGGAATCAATCTAACAAAAGAGGTGAAAGACCTCTACAATGAAAACTACAGAAAGCTAAAGAAAGAAATTGAAGAAGACCTTAAAAGATGAAAAGATCTCCCATGCTCTTGGATAGGCAGAATTAACATTGTCAAAATGGCCATACTACCAAAAGCACTATACAGATTTAATGCAATTCCTGTTAAAATTCCAATGATGCACTTCAGAGAAATAGAAATAGCAGTCATGAAATTCATTTGAAAAAAGTAAGAGACCCAGAATAGCCAAAGCAATCCTCAGTGAGAAAAGTGAAGCAGGAGGCATCACAATACCTGAACTTAAATTATGCTACAGAGCTATTGAAACAAAACTGCATGGTAGTGTCACCAAAACAGACATGAAGGCCAATGGTACAGAATGAAAGATAAAGAGGCACATCCATATAAATACAGTTATCTCATACTAAGAAAAGGTGCCAAAAACATACAATGGAGAAAAGATAGCCTCTTTAAAAAATAGTGCTGGAACACCTGGAAATCCATATGTAGCAAAATGAAATTAAACCCCTATCTCTCACCCTGCACAAAACTCAAAGTAGATCAATGACCTAGGCATTAGACCAGAGACCCTGTGCCTAATAGAAGAAAAACTAGACTGAATCATGCAGAAAGGCTTCAGATATTGGATTGGGTCAGACAAAAACAAATAAAAAACCAAATTGGGCTTGAGGCTGGACATTGTGATCTTTTGACCCAGTGATGATGGAAACAAATATTGCATAAGGTGAGTGAACATGCAGACAAGAATTTAATTGGGGCTGACCATTTAGGAAGGAGACACAAGCAACTCACATGATGATCAGGAAGGAGAGAGAAAGAGAGAGTTCACTCACCAGATACAAAATATATACCCCAAAGGCATACCCCCCAATGACCCACCTCCTCCAGTCACACCCTACCTGCCTCCAGTTACCACTCAGTTAATTCAATCAGGGGATTGATTCACTGACTGGGTTCAAACTCTCACAACCTGATCATTTCTCCTCTGAATTTTTTTGCATTGTCTCACATGTGAGCTTTTGGAGGACACCTCATATCCCGATCATAAAGGATGAAACTGGAGAACATCATGCTAAGTGAAAAAAGCCAGACTCAAAGTCAAAAGTCAAATGTTTTCTCCCATATGTAGACATTAGAGGAAAAAAAGGAATAAAAAAGAATCTGTCCATTTATGCTTTTCATCTAGGCAGATGATAGTATGTAGGCCTGACATCTGATGTAGAATAGGTAAATCAAGAAAAGGGTAGGGTGCCTTGACTCAACTCTATTGCTGAAAGAAGTTGGGGATGAAATATCCTCAGAGTTAATGGATTCTGAAGTAAGATAAAGTGGCCCATAGGAGAGTAAATGAAAGTTTTTGGCATGATCTGCCTGAATGTAAGAAAGTAGCCCATATCCATCTTTGACAACAGTTAATCTTCACTGGGTTGATTAACAAAGCTTCCTATGAAAAGAAAAGGGAGACCAAGTAGAGGAAGGGGATTGACAGGGAAGAAGTGGGGAGGGCATGGGCAGTACCAGGGAACTCAATCTACCAAATCATTCTATGTCCATGTAGGAATATGCCACAACAAACGCTGCTTTTGTGTAAAACTACAATACAATGGGGCAGGCAGGAAGGGGAGGCTCAGGAAAGGTACTGGGAATTGAGATTGATCAAATTATGCTATGTGCATGTGTGAATATAACATAATGATTCTCACTATTATGTATCATTATAATGCACCCCCAAAAGCTTAACCATTATTAAAACTACACTTAGATTACAAATAATTCCTTCACATTTATCTCACAATCCATTCACACAGCTATATACTTATAACATTTCCTAATGGCATGCTATATGATGCCTAAAATGTAGGGCCTCTATTAAAAAAAAGAAAAAAAGAGCCTCCAAAGAAACTCAACTGTTAAGTAAATGGGGAGAAACTTAGTCTTTCATTTGCTTTTTTTTCAGTGTTTTCAACTTAAACTACAGCAATATATTTTGGGGTAGGTAACATTTCCTCAGCTCCCTCAAGGACTAACTCTGTTCAATGATCAGGTCAAGCGTAATTAAGAATGTGTAAATTAAGTGAATATAAATGGTATGAGAGTGTGTGGAAGAACTCGTCCAAAATCTATTAGTCTCAGAGTTATGTGGTAGTGAATTAGGTGATGATATTTACAAAATATCTTAGTTATTTTTAAGTTAAAGTACTAACACTCTGCTTAACCATTCTAACTTGGTTCTGGGTTGGAGGAGGAACATCTGAAGACAGGATAAATGACAGGGGGAAAATCTCCAGTACCTTTATAGGTTGGGGCAGGTTATGAGAAATAATTCTAAAGAGAAAACTGTCATTTTCTGCTTTTGCTGTGAAAATGTGGAATGTTTTGACTAATTAGCAAACACAGAAAAGAAATGCATTAATGCAACCGATATTTTACCTTCTGTGTGAATCCCATTCTACTAGGACCAAAGACATGACAAGGTAGATGTAGTTCTTTCCCTTGTGCAGTGTCATAGAAATACACAGCATACCTAATGCTAGTGGGGAGAAACTGAGAGTTAGTAATTATATCGAGTGCTATTAAGGAAAGGGCTTATTCACTCACTTACCTGAGCTATTGAAGTGGAACAAAAAAGGCTGGACACCTGAGGAATATTCAGGAAGCAGGTTTACTAACTACAGGGTTCAGAGATGGCTTTTGCCTAAGAATTCTTCCTTTGAACAAAGATTTTGGAAATTCTTTGAACTTTATACTTAGTGGGAGGAGGGGATTGTAGGTTTTACATGACAAGTGCTTTCTGTTCCATCCTCTAGACCAGACTCAGGTTTCAAAAGTTTTTACCAAGAAAACAGAGATAATATCTTTTGTACAATAAGCTTGCAGACTAACTCTGTCACACCTTCTGTGTGCAAACCTGGCATTTACAAGAATGAGGAAACTACCAACCACAATAACCTCTGCAGACATCCTGCTGATCTGAGAAGAGCTTAATTATGGCAAGGGTCTTTTAGGTGGGGGTATCTGGTCTGCTTCACTACTTTCTCCAGATAGATTTATGGTAGAGTGGAATACCTCAGTCAACCATTTTTGTTGCGATTTATGTAGTACCAGATGTAGTGCTGGTCTCAGTTTAATGTTTGATGATGAGTCAGTTCTGTGCATGAAACATCTTGTTTTTCTCCAGTATTGAGAACTAGGTATATTTGGGTCTGTTGGTAGATAAGAAAAAGGTTCTATTTTGAGAAAACATGTTTCTAAAATTATGAAATGGTGTTCATTAACAAAATGTTCATATGAAACAATTCACAATTGCTTGCTTCCTGGGTGACCTCTAGAAATTAAGGTAAGTAAGAGTTAAAATCCTATTATTTGGTAATTACAACTAGAAAAGACACATCCTGATACAAGGAAAATAAGACATATTTTTGGTGGGTGAAGTTTTCAGGTCTTAAAGATGTGTTTTTAGAAAAAGAAAATACCTAAAATGAAAAGACTGGTTAGTCCAAAACAAGAATAGGACAAACAATGGAAAGGACATAAGAAGGTTGTAGAAATTTTTGAAGATACAAATCTTACGAAGGGAACTTTGTAATCCCATTGGCTACTGCTAGAAAAGAGCTGCGAGGATTTCTAAGAACCAGATATTAATGTCAAAACTCAGTGCTAATATGCAAACTGAACTGGATTCCTATCTTCCAATAGGTTACTTAGAGAATCAATCTTACTCTTAATAGAAAATAGATCTCTATAAAGTCTTTAATTAGGAAAACTGAATCTCGCTATTGAAGAAGTAGGTTTTTCCCTACTTACACTCTTGATTTTCTGTTTTTACTTTTGAAGTCTCCTGGTTATCATTTTGATTAAATGAATGACTATTTTGTAGTGACTTGTGATCTCATTGTAATGAAGAGTTTTGAACTTCGGTATGTGATAGATTTTTCATAATCAAATTCTAAGTTAATTCTTTTGACTGCAAACTAACAGTGGAATGCTCCCATGAGCATCCAAAAGGGAGATATCAAATTGGGCTGTTTGATATGGAAAGCATGATAATTAAGTATGCTAGGTCTTCTTATGAGTAATATTTGTATGAGTGTGTTAACGTGTTTCAAACTGTATGAAATCCATAGAAATCTGATAGTCCTGATATAGTGCTGTCAGTCATAATTCAAGTTATTATGATGTTCTATGCAACAGAAACAACTGAATTTCTTTGTCACTTGTGTCATTGTAATAAAGTCTCATCAGATCTTTAATCATGCATATTTCAAGAGTTGTCATTTTACAGAGGATTAACTTTGTTCTGAAGGTTTCATCTTCCAGGAGACTCATTGAAAGGGCTCTGACAAGCACAGGTTTTTGAAAACTTCGAGATGGTATCATTGAACTGGGTAAGGATGCACAGAACTATAGTGCAGGTATCAATTGTTCGTAAGACTGCTAATCCAACATCAGGCAGAACAGGAATTGATTGAATACCAGGGAGGTGTTCTGACAGACTTTCATGCTGCGTCAGCCAGTGCTCAGATTGCTGAGATGTGCAATCTGAATGAATTCCTTAAGTTTGATCATGATGAGATTTTTATCCTTAATTTTTCTTTTGTGTCTGTCTTTACAGCTTGATCAGACTAGCAACTAGAATTCTAGATACTTATTCTATTCCCTGTCTTCATTTAACAATTTGTGGGGTGCTAGATTACTTAACTAACTGAACAGAGAGGAGTTTATGCAATTGATAATACTTCATGTTGCAAATGTATGAGTAATTAGTTATGTGGACAGATACATCAAGTGTTAAGAGACTCCATTTCAAGAAAATTAAGAAATGGGCTATTTGATTAAAATGGATGGACTCCTTACCTGACTTCCTCTTTAATGATCGAATTTGTCATTGGATTGTGAGGATCCTAGAAAGGGTGTATGCTCCAAACTCTTGCTATTATTCTCCTGATAGTCATAATAGTATTTTCCCTGATGTACTGTGTCCTCTTACTTTCAAATATTTATGTGCAATCCCCTGCTGAATACTACATGGCCTCTCTTAGGTTAGAATGATAAAAACTAATGTTTGATGTTGAGGATATCATAACCTATGGATGATGTATGGGGCCAGAAACCCAGTGTGATGGTGACTGAGGGCTGATGCCCTGAGCTTTGGTCAAAGTCTTGGTGGGAGCACACTCAAAGAGTACAAATTATGTTATGTGTATGCATGAATGTGGCACAGTGAATTCCACTATTATGTATAATAATAATGAACCAATAAAAAACGAGTGGAGTTGTTAGATAAGATTTTTATAGGAGTCCACAGTATTTGAACTGAACACCTGTATGGGGCCTAACAGACCAAACCAATAAGTAATTTAATCACAATCTGTTTTGCCTGGTTAAATAAGACCCTATATCTAGTGAACTGATTGGGTTGCAATCAACTAACTAGTTAAGCTGTAATCAATTAAGTTGTTGACCAAGCTGAAGCCAACTAAGTTGTTTTCTTACACTTCACTTTTTTTCCCTAAAATTGCTGTTTGATGATGTTGGTTTTAGTTCTCAGAACCTGCACTAGGGCTGGGAGCTGCACGATTTGCAAATTAGTTTTGATTTGCTTTGCTCAAATTCTCCTAAATTGGTGTAAGGAATTTTCCTTTTCACACATTTATCACAACCCTAGTTCAAAGTAACAAGCAAATTGGAGCCATTTGATTTTAGAGGTCAGGCACCTATGATTACTCAGCAGGTCTGTTATTTCTCTAGCACATGACCATGTTGGTCTCTGCCATGTTCCTAAGTGAATGTTATGTGGAAAAAAGACCCTTCTCCTCTCTCCTGTGATAGAAAGAGTACTGGGTTTCCAATTATACCTGCTCCCCTCTTCAAAAGAAACCAATATTTTCATGAAAGATTCTGTAATCTTTAAACAGGTCTTGCAATACCTGTTTAAGAATTCCCAAACTAATTTTGATAATGGGAACACATTCCCTGTTTTAACAGCTATCACATAGTTTGGAGGACTAGTGGAACAAACATTTTACTCCTGTTCACTCAACGTTACTGAAGAGTGGGTTGATGGTACAAGAGCAGCATCCACTCTAGAAATTAAGGAGCAGAATATGGTCTATTTAGTTCATGAGCATCCATTCTGTGTCAGTCCTGAGGATGCAGAGATGAGTAAGTCACAGTTTTTGCTCTCAAGAAGACACAGTGTGATCAGTTTTCACATACTAATTAAAACTTATGATTTAACACTGGGATCTTGATACCAGGGAAGCACAGAGCTCACCCCACTGAGTCTTGAGGAAACATGAGGGTGATCATGGGGCATCTCTTAAAAGTGACAGAAATTTTACATGTAATAAATCATATTAGTACATGATTAAGAACTCAATCATAGAACTCAGAAATTGGAAGAAAAGTCAAAGGGTACTCAGAGAGGAAACAGTTACTGCTTAGTTGAATCTTCAAAGCAGTGTGACCAATAACTAGCTGTTATTGCAACAGTAAGTTAACTATCATTGATTGATTATAGAGGACTCTCTTTGTAACCTACACTGTGTCTAACACCTCACACAACACTGTGTCAACTCCTCCCAGTTGTCCTCTAAGCTAGCCATCACTGTTGTATTCCTCTGCAGATGAAAGAGAACTTGCTCAAGCTCACCCAAGATTAAGAGTAGGGCAGAATTGCAGGCAGGATTGCAACCAGGCCTGTGTTGACCCCATGATCTTCACCGCATTGTGGATTGTGTTATTTAACATAATGCAGTAACATTATGAAAAATGTCTTTCAGAGCATCTTTTGAGTTCTAGGAAACACAAGAAATTCTCTTCCTGCACAAAATATCTCTCAAGGTACCAAACTTAATTATATCTCATTCTCTTTGAATTCCTAGTACATAGGACTTGGTGATAAAAACATATAAAATACTCCATATCAATTGTAACACTGCATAGGGCTCAGTGGCATAATGGGAAAAAGGAAGTTATCAAGCTTGTCACACTCATGTTGCTACATGTCTGAAAAATGAACATTAAATATATGCTTCAGAATTGTTTGTTTCCTTAAAGAAGAAGAGAACATATAGGAATGAGAGGAAAGGAGTTCCTATTTAAAGATACTTTGGTTAGGATCAAGGTTGGTGTGATGTGTTATTGGTGTTTGTCGGTCTACATAAAGTAGTAGAAAAGCAATACTTAAAAGAAACTGTTATAGATGGGGATCCAAGATGGCGGGTTAGAGGAAGGCTGCATTCCTACTTGCTCCATGGATTCCTACTTGCTCGGGATTCAAACAGCAGGAATATGACTCTCAACGAGATTTTATATTCAAAGCACATATAAGGGGTCCCCAGGTGCCGCTCCAGAACCAACTCAGCCGGGCTGGGCTCAGCCCCGCCGCAGGCAGCTACCATCCGGGAGCGCTGGACCCCGCAGCTGCTTCGGAGCCACCGACCTGGGTCTGCGCCAGCCAACAAGTGAGTGCGGGTCCCCAGCGGCAGCGTTGGAGTCACTGGCCGCGGCTCCGGCACCAGCCGGTGGCCTCCCAGGCAGAGACCTAGCATCTCAGGCTACCTGGGGCATCCAGCGGTGTCCAGGGAGGTCCGGCCAGGAAACTCTGGGATCTCAGACTCTGGCAGGGAGTTGGAACTACTCCACGCCATTTTGGCAGCTTAACTGGCAGAGAGTGCCCATCTCCGGCTTCCTGGGGCCTCCAGCTGCACCTGGAGAGGTCGGCCTGGAGCCCCTGGGATTGCTGACTCCAGCGGGGAGTTGGAACTGCTCTGAGTTTGGCAGCTTCCTTGACAGAGGGGGTCCATTTCCAGCATCCTGGGGCCGCCAGCTGTGTCTGGGGAGGTCCGGCCGGGAAAATCTGGGATCACAGTCTCTGGCGGGGAGTGGGAACTATTCCGCGCCACTTCGGCAGCTTCCCTGGCGGAGAGTGCCCATCTCCGGCTTCCTGAGGCCTCCAGCTGCACCTGGAGAGGTTGGCCCAGAGCCCCTGGGATCTCTGACCCCGGTGGGGAGTTGGAACTGCTCTGAGTTTGGCGGCTTACCTGGCAGAGGGGGTCCATTTCCAGCTTCCTGGGGCTGCCAGCGGTGTCTGGAGTGGTCCAGCTTGGAGCCTCTGGGATTGCTGACTCCGGCAGGGAGCTTAGGGCCTTTGGCACCAGCTTACAGTGTCCCCAGGAGAGAGCAACCACCTGCCACTGCCTGAACCCCCAGCGAGGAGTTCAGGTCAGCCTGGGCTCTCAAGCCCAGTGTCTCCATCACTGAGCACAGTTCTATGACACCACCCCAACTTGATCTAGTGACCAGGCCCACACCCAGGCCCGGAGTCTACCACCTTGCTGTAACTAATTGTCTATCAACACTAGGCTGCCTCTGCCCAGAAGCATTGATCATTCCCAACCTGGAGGTAGTGGGACAGCACCTTTCTTGGGTCACCGCTTGATCAAGCACCCCTCAAGCAACAGAGGGGAAGATACACGAGCACCATGAGAAAACACGGGAAGAAAGTGTCCCAATTAAACCTAGATGATGTATCAAGAGAACCCAAAGACAGCATGGTAGAAGGAATGACAGAAAGGGAGTTCAGAATGTTCATAATTAAAGTGATCTGAGAAGAGAATGAGGTGACGAGAGAGCAGATTCAGGCTATGAATAATCAGCTAATAGAGCAATTGCAGGAAGCAAAAAATTACTTCAATAAAGAGATAGAAATTCTGAGAAAAAAACAAACAGAAATTCTTGAAGGAAACAAGGAAATGAAGGAAACAATAAACCAAGTTAAAAATTCAATAGAAAGCATAATTAACAGAATAGATCACTTGGAAGACAGAACCTCAGACAATGAAGACAAAATATTTAATCTTGAAAACAAAGTCGAACAAACAGAGAAGATGGTTAGGAATCATGAACGAACCCTCCAAGAAATATGGGACATCATGAAAAGACCAAATTTAAGAGTAATCGGGATTGAGGAAGGCGCAGAGATACAAACCAAGGGTATGAATAATCTATTCAAGGAAATATTATCGGAAAATTTCCCTAATATGATGAATGAGATGGAAAATCAATTGCAAGAAGCTTACAGGACACCAAATGCACAGAATTACAACAGATCCACACCAAGGCACATTATACTGAAAATGCCTAACATACAAAACAAAGATAGAATTTTAAAGGCTGCGAGAGAAAAGAATCAGATTACCTACAGGGGGAAACCGATACGTATATCAGCAGATTTCTCAGCCCAGACCTTAAAAGCAAGAAGGGCCTGGAACAACATATTTCAAGCTCTGAAAGAAAATGGATGCCAACCAAGAATCTTATACCCAGCAAAACTTTCCTTCAGATTTGATGATGAAATAAAATCCTTCCATGATAAACAAAAGCTTAAAGAATTCACAAAGAGAAAGCCTTCCCTACAGAACATTCTCAACAAAATATTCGAAGAGGAAGAAACGAAAAATAACAATCTCAGTCATCATGGGGAGGAACTACCCTAAAGAAAGAGTCAATCAAAGGAGAAACAAAGTTAAGCTAAAAACCCTAAAAAAGCTAAAATGACAGGAAATACAAGTCATATCTCAATAATAACCCTGAATGTAAATGGCCTAAACTCATCAATCAAAAGACATAGACTGGCAGACTGGATTAAAAAGAAAGACCCAACAATATGCTGCCTTCAAGAGACTCATCTCATAGAAAAACATGCCCACAAACTAAAGGTGAAAGGTTGGGAAAAAGCATATCATGCACACGGACTGAGTAAAAAAGCTGGGGTTTCCATTCTCATTTCAGACAAAGCAGACTTCAAACCAAAGATAGTCCGAAGGGATAAAGAAGGACATTTGATATTGCTTAAAGGTAGCATAAATCAACAGATCATAACAATCATAAATATTTATGCACCAAACAATGGCGCATCCATGTATGTCAATCAGATCCTTCTCAATTTCAGGAATCAAATAGACCAAAACACAATAATACTCGGAGACTTTAACACTCCTCTCTCACCGTTGGACAGATCTTCCAAACAAAAATTGAATAAAGAAACTATAGGACTCAATGACACAATCGCCAATTTGGACTTAACAGACATATATAGAATATTCCATCCATCAGAAAGCAAATACACTTTCTTCTCAGCAGCGCATGGTCCTTCTCTAAAATAGACCATATGTTATGCCACAAAGCTACTCTTAACAAATACAAAAACATAGAGATACTACTTTGTATACTATCAGATCATAATGGAATGAAATTAGACATCAACGAGAAAGTTAGAAACAGAAACTACTCCAAGACCTGGAGATTAAATAATATGCTATTGAATGATACATGGATAACAGAAGACATTAGGGGGGAAATTAAAAGATTCTTAGAGGTCAACGAGAATAAAGATACAACATATCGAAATCTCTGGGACACCATGAAAGCAGTGCTAAGAGGAAAGTTCATTGCAGAGAGTGCATTTAATAAAAGAATGAAAAGTCAACAAATCAATGACCTCACATTACAGCTCAAAGCCCTAGAAAAAGAGGAACAGATCATCACCAAAAGTAGTAGAAGACAGGAAATAATCAAAATCAGAGCTGAAATCAATGAAATTGAAACAAAAGAAACAATTCAAAAAATTGACAAAACAAAAAGTTGGTTCTTTGAAAAAATAAACAAAATTGATAAACCCTTAGCCACGCTAACAAAGAGAAGGAGAGAGAAACTCCAAATTACTAAAATTCGCGATGGAAATGGAAATATTACAACAGACACAATTGAAATACAAAACATAATAAGAAGCTACTTTGAAAATTTATACTCCAACAAAATAGAAAACCTGGAAGACATCAACAGGTTCCTAGAGGCATATGAGCCACCCAAACTGAATCTGGAGGACATACACAACTTAAATAGATCAATTTCAAGCAATGAAATAGAAGAAGTCATCAAAAGCCTACCAAGAAAGAAAAGTCTGGGACCAGATGGATTCACAGCCGAGTTCTACAAGACCTTCAAAGAAGAGCTCATTCCAATACTCCTCAAAGTATTTCATGAAATAGAGGAGGAGGGAACCCTTCCAAACTCATTCTATGAAGCTAATATCACCCTGATACCAAAACCAGAGAAGGACACATCAAGGAAAGAAAATTTCAGACCCATATCTCTAATGAACATAGATGCAAAAATTCTTAACAAAATTTTAG